>JADGJL010000720.1:0-15010 GCA_027600665.1 Irineochytrium annulatum
GGTGTTGGGGATGCGAAGCTGCTGGCGGATTGTGGGGGTATACTGGAGGGGCTGAAGATGTACCAGGAATGTGGTGGACTTTTCGAGAGAGCGGGGGCTTGGGAGCGGGCCGCGGAGGTGTACATTAAAGGTATGCATTCAAGGGAATGCAACGGGTATTTACTGAAATGGTGATAGGGAAAATGTGGCAGAAGGTCGGCACCCTACTCGAGAAGGTGACGAGCCCGAAAGTCTTCGTGCAGTACGCGAAAGCCAAAGAAGGTCGGAATATCCTGCTCACTGAAGTCTCACGTTTTATACAGCAATGCAACAATACGCGGAGGCCGCGACCGCCTACGAGCGCGCGAGGGACTTTGACAACGTTGTCCGCGTCTGCGTTGAACATTTGCAGGAGATCGACAAGGCTGTCCAGATTGTCAGGGAGACCCGGTCAAGGGAGTCCGCTCGAATCGTCAGCAAGTTCTTTCAAGCCCGGAAGGACTACCACAGCGTTGTGGAGTTTTGTCTCATGGCGGGGATGACGGATGAAGCGTTTGAGCTGGCTCAGGTTTGGATGATTTAACGTGATTTGTTCTAAATTTACGAAGCAACACGACGTTATGGAACACTTTGGGGAGCTGGTTAAAGGGGAGGCTACGCCTGAAATGCGTAAGTGACATTTCTGAAAAGATTAGCTGCATTGATCTTAAATGCAATTAAGTGGTGAACATCTCCTCCTATTTCGAAAATAAGCACCAGCTCCTCCAGGCCGGGAAGTACTGCCTGATTTCCGGTGACTACGTCAAGGCCCTCCGTCTCTTCACGCGCTGCCCCGTCCTTGACGGCGAATCTGTCGAGCTCGCGATCGAGGCCGTCGGGATGGCAAAAAATGACGCGCTCACGCATGAGCTCATTGACTACCTGATGGGAGAGTCAGACGGCGTACCGAAGGTAAGGAAGCTCGGCTTAGTATCTTGGGTGCTGAGCTTGCATCAGGAGGCGAAGTACATATTTAAACTCTATATGTCGCTCGGATCGTTCCGGGACGCTGCTAGGACGGCCATTATCATTGCTCGGGAAGAGCAAACACTTGGTATGTGGCTAAGCTTTAGTGCAGTCCAGCTTACTCCGTTGTTCATATCACAGGAAACTACCGCGCCGCACACGATCTCCTTTTGGACAACTGCCGTCAGCTTAAAAAGAATCGCGCCCCTATCCCGGCGGAGATGGAGAGGATGCTAATGCTTTTGCACAGCTACATCCTCGTTAAGGTAAAATCGGTTATATGTTCCCGCGCGAAGCATAACTGAACATCTCTCCAGACGCTAATCAACAAGAAAATCAACGCCCATGAGAAGGGCGCACGGATGCTGATCCGGGTCGCAAATAACATATCAAAGTTCCCGGCTCACGTCGTCCCAATACTTACGTCGACAGTGATCGAATGCCATCGAGCGAACCTGAAAAAGGAATCCTTCGAGTACGCCGCAATGCTGATGAGGCCGGAGTACAGGACGCTATTAGATAAGAAGTATCAGCGGAAGATAGAGCAGATCGTCAGGTGAGAACCGGTTAAATATTTTCGTCGGCTCAATGTCTGCATTAGGCGACCCGAAAAAGACGAATCGACAGAGGAACCCATGACGCCTTGCCCCTTCTGCTCGAACCGGGTGCCGGAAACTGTCCTCGATTGTATAGAATGCAAAAATCACATCCCCTACTGCATCGCAACGGTACAGCGTTTTCAGCCTCTCTTATGCATGCTTACACCACACAGGGCCGCCACATGACGATCGAGAACTGGTGCGTCTGCCCGACGTGCAACTTCCCGGCCCTCTTGCCCGATCTTAAAGATCTCGTCGAGAAGACCGGCCAATGCCCAATGTGCGCGCAGCCTCTATTCCCGGAGCAGCTCAAGCCCTCTCCCAACCCCCTTGAGCTGTTGCGCGGCATTGCGGCCGGCAGCGAGGATCAGTCCGGGAAACCTGGCGCCAAGTCGCCTGGAAAGAAGGGCGACGCAAACGGAAGAGCTTCCGCAGTGACCATGGATGGGGTTGGGGTCGACGCGGCGGGGCGGAACGGGGCCGCTCTTGACGCGTTGGGGACGTCGCTGTCCGCGCTTGAAAGTGGAGTTCCCGTTCTGCCCGTCACCGCGGGGAAGGGTATGGTGGCGGCTGGGCCCGTAGGCGTCGGCGTTGGTGGGTATGGTGCCAACGGCGGTGGCGTCCCGCAGCCGGTGTTTGGGAACGCGGCCGTGATCGGTGGTGGGGACGGTATGGGCAAGGGCGGCATGTGGAGGCAGTGATGAAGCAGTTTTTGTACTATAGAGAAGTAGAATAAATAACTATTGTAGGTTAGCTCGCAGTTACCAGCCGCATACGATCTGATATTCCGGATTTACTTGTGTCCGGAAATAGTTGGTGGCGCTGTTTAGCCCTGCTCTTCAACTTGCAATTTCGCCGTGCTCTCCGTCCGAGCTTTTCGTGAACTACCAGCTCACCATCATGGGAGGCTCCTCGCCGGCATTCGACTACAAGGGCGCCGTCGTCCCGCTCCACCAGAAGGTCGGCGTCGAGACCGTCGCCGCCATCTCGTCCGCCCTCCTCGTCAGCCCGTTCATCTCGATTATCGACAAATCCATCTTCTCCAATGCGAGCGGCCGGCAGCCGTTGATGCAGGTGAGCTTTGTCGGATTAATTATGCCCTCGTAATACTAATGTGCTACGAACCAGGGAATAACCTCCGGCCTTGCGACGCTGGTCATGCGCCCGCACTACTTCGTCTCGCAGCCTTCCTTCCTCCTCATCTGGGGTGTCTACTCCGGCACCTACATCGCCGCGAACCAGATCGAGACCTTCATGCACCACTTCCACCAAGACCCGTTCTGGCCCAAATTTGTCGGCTCTACCCTCGCCAACGTCGGCCTGTCCGTCCTCAAGGACATGTACTTCACCCGCGCGTTTGCCGCCGCGGGGCCGCCCAAGAGCGTGCCGATGCGGTCGATGGGGTTGTACACGATCAGGGACTCGATGACTGTCTTTGGTGGCTTCAGCATGCCGCAGATGATCAGCGAGAGGCTAGTGAAAGACTACAAGTTTGAGGGAAAGAGGGCCGAGCTCGCCTCGCAGCTGATCACGCCGTGCGCGGTCCAACTCGTATCGACGCCGCTGCATCTGCTTGGGATGGACCTTTACAACAAGCCCGCGGCTTCCCTGGCTCAAAGGTGTACTACCCCTTTCCTTAAGTGTCACCACGGACTTCATCTAACCGACTTATAAAAGGTTCCAATTTATCGCGCGCGAGTACGTCGCCACCACTCTTGCGCGCATGGGTCGCATCTTCCCAGCCTATGGCATCGGCGGTGTCGTGAACAAGGAGCTTCGCTTGAGGGGTCACCAGTATCTCGCGGACGTCAACTCGCCTAAGAGGGACAGGCCGACCCCTTCGCTCCCTTTTGCTGCTGGTGCTCACTAGATAACCTTTTCCTCGTCCATGTTTCGTGGCTGTCCAGTAGTTTGCATTCTCGCATGTATTTCTGTTTGCATGATACCCAAAATGATACCCTTTTTTGCTTATCCCTTGTTCTTCTTTTCCTTGAAAAGCAACGTGCCCGCGTCCTTATAAAGGGTTCGCCGACATAAACTGACGCGGCTTCCGGTTGCAAGTGTTGTGCCATCTGTTCGCCTCATTACGAGCTCTCATGCGTCTCGGCACTGGAATCATTGGCCGCTTATACATCTCCCCGTTGCGTCGCGCCCGAACCCACAACACTTCGCGGAAGTCAGCAACCACTAATACTCACTTTCGCTTGATGCCTGGACATTAACTAGTATTTCGGCTTTCCGGCTCTTAATGGTCTTGTAGCTATGCGCTTTTTTAAGATCGTCTGGTTCCTACTCGACATATTTCTCCACGTTTTAGTGACTCGCAAGTCCTGCAAGACTGAACAGGTATTTTCGAGCAATAACAAGCACTCTACGTAGGAAAGTGGACCGAGCAATATGAAGCAACAGATCAGGGAAAATAGCAAACATATTTAAAACCCTCAGGGACCAATTTTATACATTGGGGTTATATCCACATCTTGAGCACACCGTTCCATAAAGCCCACACAACCTACCCCAAGGAGCTGTCGACATCGAAGGCCGTCTTTGACTTTTAAGCTGATTAATTGGCAAAGGACTCGACCGCGATTGATTATTCTTAATATGAGCAAGCTTTGTTATTCAAGGTCGACATTGTGTTCGATTTCAATGTGCATAACGTTAAAACGCCCACCACACAATCCATCCTATGATTTTCCGCAATACAGAGGAAATGTCCAGATCTATGACGTCTCCGAAGACCAACGGAGACCGAAGAACGGCAACTCGTCCATCAAATCCCGGCCATGCAAGAGCAAACGATGAGGGTAACTTTCAGGAAGTAAGCCGCAGGGATGTACGAAGCACGAAGCACACAAGGGAGTGATGAAGACCGAGGATACTGCAGAAATCAGCAATAAGGGGAACGATGGTAGTAGGAACAAGTAGGTACAAATAAGAAATCTAAAAACTTTAATTCTAAACGCAAATGACGCCAAAGCATTCCTATCAAAATGCTCACAGCAGGGTGAACCTCGCATTCACATTGCAGGGATAGCCGTATGATTCTGGCCGACGTAAAGGACTGGATGGCAGAGAGAGCAGAATATTGTCAATTAGAAAAGGAATTACAGCAAGTACGACAAACGAAACTTACAATCCATCGGCCCAAGCTTTCCCATATCAACACCCATTCTCGCCGCATTTAAAAGCAGCGCCACGGCGATTTGATATCCGACCTGCATCTCCCTATCCCAAAAGTTGATGATCAACCCGCCGAGCGTAATGAGGGTCAGGTCCGGGTTCTCCCAGAACAGGTGCCCGACGTTCACAAATCCGTAGAACGTGCCCATGTACGAACCAAAGTAGATGAGGAACGAGAGGCGCGGACCCATATAGCGCTTGAACTTGAGCGTCTGGAGGAAGACCGAGATCGTGGTCGCAAAGGAGGCGAAGATGAGGATGTGGTGGATGTAGACCTTCTCGTGGTCGGTGATGCGGTTGAGGAAGCGGACATAGTTGAGGAAGAAGCCGATGTAATGCTTGGCCCAGATATAAAAGGCCTTTGTCACGTAGGTGGCCGCCGTGAAGAAGATGGCGTTCTTACTAATTTAAGGCAAAGAAGAGATTAGCTGGCGCAAGGGCGCGCAAAGAAGACAGGACAGGAAATGACACGAACTCGGTGCGGTTCCTAGTGTTGTCCACAGAGTCTCGGAAAGAGGTCTTTGGCCACAGCTGGCGGATGACGTACGGGAAGAAGACGTAGGTCTGCTCGACAACAATCGACCCGGCGATGTACTTGAAAAAAAGATCATCGTAGTAGACCCACTTGAGCAGAAGAGTTATTAGCAACCAACCGACGCAAGCCGAAACCAAGAAGTTAATTTTCGAACCTGGTAGAACAAGATCATGGCGTAAAACGAGTTCTCAATGATAAAGGGGTACGAAAGAATCGACTTGTCACCAAAGTAGCCGCCGTCCTTCTGCTTTTTTGGGAGGAAAGTGAAGGTGTAGATGGCTGTGACGGACTGGAAGACGCCGGTGGCCGGGAGGAGCCAGATGAGGATCGACTTCTTAAAGCCTTCGTAATCCGCAAAGTAGAGGTAGAAGGCCGCCGCGTACTGGAGCAAGAAGGAAAGCCCAACAATCCTGTGGACGAAGAACTAAGCCGGATAAACCCAGGTTAAAAGCGCGATTTACATGCGTTAACACCCGTGTGCGTGCCCATGATATGCACCCTTATCGCAGTCCGGCCTTTTCGAGGAGAGATCACACACCTGGCGGGAGAAGAACAGCTTGTACAGGAAGAGCGCCTGCCTGAAGGGCGTGACGGACCGCCAGCCCGTCTTGGCAGACACGATCCTGACGTCGTGCTTCATGGCCTCGGCCACCTGCTTGGCATCCTCGGCCGGCATGTCGGCCAGATCGATCTCCTTTGCATCGAGGTGGTCCGCCTTGGAGTCGACCCGCTCATCCTCATCCGCCGGCCGGGGCGGGCTCGCTGCGACGTGTTGATTCGGACCCATTGCAAAGTTGTGGCTGGCTGGCGCGCGGAGAGGACGTCGTCGGGGACGGCGCGGTGATGTCGTGGAGAGCGGAAGCGGGTGCTTAGAAAAGCGCACTGCAAAAGCCCACCACCCATGACGCGATCGGCGACTGCCCTGCACATCCGTACGTCTCTGCATTCGTATCCCCTGCAACGTCCTCGGCCAGCATGCGATCTCCTGAGGGTCGACGCGGAAGGGACCGCGACGACGGCGAGCGTGTTGACGGGGTGGGACGTGGTGCAATGCGGACGACTGTACTTGCTGGGCCCAACCGGCGACTGTGAACCTCGACAAGACCGCGACGTAACGATCTTGACGCAGCACCCGTTGTTGTCCGCGCCTCTTCGTATGTCGGTGGATGGCGTTGCAAGGAGGATTCGTCAAGGCCTTCCTTCCATCGACATCGATATCTTAGGAGCTGGCGGAGGTTGATGAAACGATTATGGCACTGCGGAGTGTAGGTTAAGACGTTTTGGACGCGATCTAAGTTGAGGGCGTGGTGTGCCTTTCATATGTAACTGGGTTGTGGCGCTTACGCTTACTCGCGAGCTGGAGAGGCGAGCACGAGGACGCGGGAGTGATAAGTCTTGCTGCCAGCAACCTGAGATAGGGCATCAAGGTCAACTTCGGCGGGATGTCAGTCGAGGTGGATGGCTCGTCGCTGTGGTGGCTTCTAGGACGGGTTTATGGTTTCTATGTATGCCTGCAGTTCTTCATCAGAGTTCACGCTTCTTATGTCACTCTGTCGCTCTTCCTCAGCCAGAAAACCGGTCATCAACCTACGTTTTGTAGTGTTCATTCGTAAGACCGCTTGTTGCTTCCGTCGGACAGCCAAATGGAGAACAAACCCGTGAAGATAAATATTTATTGTATTCTTACTCAATTTGGAAAGTAAAAAAAGCATCAACCACACGATAAGCAAAAAATAGAGGCGAATTAAAAACGCTTGCATGAAGATAAACGAATTCTAGTGCATTGAAAAAGAAACGAAGAGGGAATCGTTCAAGCAACAGGAAGAAAACAATACAAAGGACCAAACGTTGATGGTACTTCCACATGGCCAGTGATGACCAAGGCTACCCAGCAAGACGCGTGCTTCGCACCAAGGAAGCGCGAGGTGATAGCGTGGAACCTGCATTCCATCATCGGTCGTCGTCGTCCGTCAAGAAAGGCTCCCGCACCTCCCACACGTTGCTCTTGCCACCCACGGCAAACTCCAAATCCTCCTTCGTGCTGTCATCCCAGTACTTGTAAATCATCATGACGCCCAGCAAATTCCCCAGAGTCCCGACGGTCAACCCGTCCAGGTAGTGCGTGCTCTGATCGCAGATGTAGTACGAGAAGCTGAACTCGAGCACCTGCCCCGCGAGGAAGAAGATGACGCCGCAAGCCAGGTCGCCGAGCGGCCACCGGTCGTCGAGCGTGCGGAGGACGAGGATGACCTGCGTCACGGTGTAGGTAATCAAGAAGGCGGCGGAGAGGAGGAAGTAGACGATGTAGAGGGGAAAGGGTGCGGTGGAGGAGAACCCGGAGGCCGATTGAAAGGTGAAGAAGGCGACGACGAAGCCGATGGCAAAGACGAGGAGGGAGGAGAGGCGGAGGGACTTTTTTTATCATTGCAAGGTTTAGAATTGACGGCGTCGAGATAGATGGTGAAAAAAAGTACCCAGAGAGATTTCGGTGTGCCGTCCTCGGCCCACTGGAACCCAACAAAGCCGTTGAAAAGAAGACACCACATTGTCGCAACGTTCATCCCGACGTGCGCCGCCGCGAAGTACTACAAAGCGCAAAAAAGACAAAAAGCCGTCAGCAATCCGACCACAATTACGTGCATCACCATCAAGGGTACACACCTTATATCCGGTAAAACCGGTCGGGATAATCCTCGAAACCAGCAGGAACTCCAAGATGGTGACGACGCCGTACATATAGAAAAACATGACCATCTCCTTCCTCCCGACGGCCGTGTACTTGATCTTGATGTAGTATATCATGATGCCGACCATCATGAGAGCGATGAGGTGGATGACGAGGGTCGCTGTTATTTGCCCAGGCGGTCAGCGATCACATCAACCTAGAAACGGATTCCTCACCAGGCTCGAAGATCAAGTTCCCGAACAGTTCGATGTTCCTTGAGTAGCATGTGGGCTCGATCGCTTCTACGCCGAGGAGCGGGCAGACCGACATGGGGGCCTGGGTGCATGCGAAGTCGAAGTTCCCGAAGGCGAATTGCCGGTCCACGGCCGGCGGGGTCCAGGACCCGAAGACCAGCGAGCCCACCGTCAGCCCCGTCCCTGTCCCTGTCGCTGTCGGCACGGGGCCGGATCGTGTAGTCGACGGCATCACACACTGGGTTGTGCAGAGATGAAAGGCTTGGAAAAACGGCAGGTACGGCACCGCCGCTGAGAAGAAGCCTGACTTGGATGGAGACTGAAGTTTCTTCCGGACTGAAGGACGACCCACAACTAGTGGGGATATATGAGATGGCCAGCTGTGTGCGGCGCGCCAATCTATCCAGGGCCGCCTGAGACCCATCGTTCACTCCCGCCAGGCACGCTGACGTGGAGGTGACGTCTTGGAGACGACCTATTAGGGAACTGGACGTTAGCGCCCAGCGCTCGATGGCGGGACGACGAGAGAGGACCGTCGATGCCGCGGCGAAGGATAGCGGTGATGGACGGCCACAGCATTTTTTTACACCCCTTAAGGTGGGCATGTCACTACCAATGTGGGTCCTCATCCGTGTTCACCCTCTCGGCGTCCAGATCGATCAGTGAGGGTTTCGGTCCTGGAAAGCTCTGCTCGATTGCCTGCCGCCGACGCAGTGGATTCCATACAAACGACCGCACCTTGCTGGGCGTCGCGATACCTTCGGGAGCGGACTTCACCTGTTGTCGCCATGACAAGACATCTTCCAATTACGTGACCCTCAACAGCACATGTGTGTAAGCGCCATGGTAGCGTTCATATGCTCTGGATGAGGCGGGTTTCATATTGCCAGCTCGCACTACGGCATACAAACATGTTGTAGAGGTTACTGCCAATGCCGGTTTGAGGGCAGGCCACCCATAATCCCTGATTTTTATTTTGTTGTTGTTGTCGATCTCGCATTCCAACAATTCGGAGTATTGCAAGATGGGCAGAGAGTCGGCGTCGAAGTGCCATTTCGCGTTCGTTGTCCACCCGCGAGCTCCCTTGGAATCGCACGACTTGACGAACGAGCCGGCTCCGCACACAGGCCCTGGTTGAGACGCTGCACCATTTTATAAATCTCGCGGCCGCGATGATGTCCACGTCACCAACGCGACTTCGAACACGGAAGCTGAGAAGTCACGTCCTAACAAATTAGCACAACGTTTTTAGCTGTGTACGTTGCCATCCTTCCTGTGGCACCAGCCCGGCGGCATTGAGCCGCTTGCGCGGTCTCCGCTTTTTCAAATGCGGTGCGCCCACGCTGCTATCGGAAGGACGGACGAGGCTTGTGCTCACGCGAAATTTCACGCTCGTGTCCAGCCCAATGAAGTTCCCGGCCGCCCTCCTCGTCGCCGCCTCCCTCGTCGTCGCCGTCACTGCGGACCGGCCGCCATGGGAGCCACCGAAGAAGAACTACGTGCGATCCGCATGCCCCATGGTACGTACCGCTTCCTTGTTTGATCCATCCATGCAGTGTAGCTTATCGAAACTTGGCAACCAATCTTCAGCTGAATGCTCTGGCGAACCACGACCTGCTTGATCGCAAGGGGGAGAACATCGCTATGGGCGAAGTCATCGAGGTCATGGAGAGGGATCTGGCTATGCCCTCGAGCACGGCGTTCATCCAATCCATGTACATGGGCATATTCGCGGACAAGTACGACTACAACGTCAAGCTGTCCAGCTTCTCTGGTACGTTGTGCTTTTGCACGTCCAACTTGCGATTTGTTGGGCTAAACTTCGCCCTCTGAACCCAAAAAAGCCTTCGAGCACGACGCTTCGCTATCGAGGCAGGACATTAGCATGACGGGTCACCGCAAGGTCGACAAGGCCCTGGTGGTAAGTTTTCTTTTTGTGCCGGTTTGGGAATGGAGAGCGTTGCTCCACAACTGTGGAGGACCCTTCATCCTGCTTAAAGCTCTTCTGACGCACGCCCTGCCACGCCTTCTTTTAGGAGCAGCTCATTTCCTTCTCCGGCACCAAAGGGTACCTCACCTACGATGACCTCGCCCGTGCCCGCCGCCTCCGGTACGTTCAGAGCAAGGCGTCAAACCCGAAGTTCAAGTTCACGATCTTCCAGAGGGCGTGGGCGATCTGGGAGGGCGTTCTTTTGATGGAGGTGAGTTTAAATTTAAACCCCTGTTCGTATTTTACATTTCCTTTTCTGATTTGTGTCATCCATGCATGGAATTCAGGTCCTCGGTGAGAAGGGCAAGCTTAAGGTCGACATCGCCAGAGACTTTTTTATCAACGAGCGCCTGCCGTTGAAGTGGAACGCCCACCTTTGGGACACGGGCTTCTGGGGCTACAAGATGGGCTACAGCTTCGTTTCGTTCGCGTTGAAGACCTACTTCGTCCCTGATCTGCCCGCTGTCGCCGAGCCCGCCAAGGCGGTGGCCGAGGACCACGAGGAGTTGTAGTCGCTTGCACGGCACCTCGTTACCTTTTGTCCTTTTGTCTGTGACTAGAGGAGACGAGAAGTACGAACGCCCTCAACAAAAACGTAATTTCTTGACCTCGTAATAACATTATAATAAATTAGATCACTTCTACTTTGCGCTTCGTCGTGTTGTCTTCTAAGGTGATAAAACTTGTATCCTGCAACAAGAGTCAAATTGTTCACAAAAAGAATAATGGAATACACGGACAACGTCATGCGCACGAAGTGTCCAAAGAAACAGGCGGTCTCCGTATACGGAGAATAAATGGCAGATATCTCATGTATTAGGCCAAAACCAATCATCGAGCCAGAGGCGCACCGCTATAGTACGGCAACCGTGTCTCTGAAAAATCCCCAACTCATCTCATTCAGCCCTGTTCAAACCTTTCCAATCCCTTGCCCAACCTTCACCCTTCCACCCACCTCCAAATCGAACCTAAACGTCTTAGGCGCCTCAAACACCAGCACGATCGTGCTTCCCAACCTAAACCCGCCAATCTCCTGCCCGCGTTCCTCCTTGATCCCGCCGCCCGGGTAGACGCGCTCGATGTACGTCCCCAGCGGTCTCGGGTCCGCCTCCCGCGGGAGATTAGTCTTGATGGCAGGGTCGATGTCTATGACGATGCTGCCGACATTCGTTGCACCGACGGGGATCATGGAGAAGAAACCGTGTTGCCAGCGGCCGGCGAGGGAGATGCGCTCGTTGAGGACGAAGAGGTTGCGGATCTTAGAGGCGATAAGGGGGGAGACGGAAAGGAGCTCGCCTATATTGCAAGTCAAGGTCAGCAAAAAATGAATAGTACAACCGCAGAAAGTGATTGTAGGACGTACCTGCGAAATGCCGGCTGGCTTCCACCGTCCAATCCGCGGGGGAGTGGAACCGGTGATAGTCCCCGGGTGCCAAATAGATCACGCAGTAATACAACCCCTTCCCCTTCCCTGGAACGCCCCTCGCCGACCACGCGCCAGTGCCCACCCTTTTCTGCACCGTGCTCTCATCCGTTGTCGTCGCCTCCATCCCATCCCTCCCCAGCAACGCGTCCAAACTATAATTCACGCCCTTCACGCTCTCCACCCGTCGTCCCACCACCTCCCCAAAGCTCAGCACCTTCCCGTCCGCGGGGCTCACCACCGCAGCCGAACGGTCAATGGGGCGGGCGTCGGCCTTCAGACGTCGGTAGAAGAACTCGCCAAGGTTCGGGTATGTTCTGAGATCGGGCTCGAGCATCTCGTCGAGGTTGCAGTTGAAGATGCGGGAGTAGAGGTTGTAGACTGGTTCGCGGAGGGAGACCGGGATCGTGAGGGAGTTGAGATCACCCCAGAGTCGAGAGAGGTGGCGCAGGGGCAAAGCGGCGTAAAATCGGATCTATTACGAAAGCTGCGCGTAAGCGCCTGCTCACAAAACACAATGAGGTGTCAGGGAGTAATACCTGGAAGGGCCCGTCCACCGTCATGTCCTCATCAACCTCGAGCCCCAGCCTCTTGGCTGCCTCGTTCCTCGCGTCTGCCTGCTCCTTGAGGCGGTACAAGTGCAGGAGGGCCATGAAGGCGATGCCGAGCGAGATTGGGATTGGGTACCATTTCACCTTGGTCTCGGCGAACGTCCGCCGGGCCCGCTGGAACGTGTCTATGCGTTGCGGGAGGTTCAGGAACGGCATCTAGCGCCCGGGCAAGAAGCAGCAGGCCACAAATGCTCACCTGAGGAGTAGGCCCTGTGCTGATCATGAAGTGCCAACTGCGTGACTGAGCGGCGTGTGGTTGTACTCGAGCGGAGCAATGGTGGCCTCGGAGGGCAGGTCGAAAGCCACCGGGAGGGCAGCCGATGCAGTGACGGGGGCTGGAGCAGCATCGGCGTCGGCATCGCGGGCCGCCGGGCGCAGATGTCGAGGAAGGGCGTCGCTATGGACTTGAACATTGTCGCCATTTCAGGACTTCGCTTGTGTACTTTTTCACTCTGCCTTTCTGCTGACATCGAAGACGATGCCGCCCAAACCCGCCACCGCGAAGGCCTCGTCGCCGTCCAAGTCCTCGGCATCCAAGTCGGCGGCCGCGGTCTCCTCGTCCCCGTCCTCGCTCTCCCGCACGGTCGCCCGGCAGTCCACCATGCAGAACTTCCTCGTGTCACTCACGGCCTGGCTCGTCTCGATCAGCGTCCTCCGCCGCACGTCCTGGATGCTCTTTGGGGACGCTCATGGGCAGTTCGCGTTCGCACCCGACTTTGATCTGAGCTACGGGTACGCGGGGCAGGCCGCGATCGACGCCGTGGGCGTTAAGGGCCTGTCGTTCATGGGACGGCTGGTGTTGCTGCTCGCGACCGCCGTTAACGTCATGTAAGTCCCGCCCTCCTCCCTTTCTCGACGTGTGCTTGATCGCTGATCGTTTGATCCGTGTAGCCACATTGGATCGTTCGCGACCCTGGCGGCGATCACGATCACGAACGGGGTGAAGGCTCTCGGCGAGAAGGGCCTGGCGTTTAGGGACCTGAACCTGATCCCGTTCGTCACCCTGACGCTGCACGCCGCCGAGACCGTCGTCCTCTTCCTCGGGCTGAACGCCGGATCGGCTTCGCTTGCTGGTCTCGCCGGGATGATCGGTTACGCCAGGTTTGTGTTCCCCTCGTTCATATAACTTTACTGGTCGCGCGTCTAACCAATGCTCGCTCACTTCATCCGTAAAGGGGTGTGACCTCGGTAATCACCTTGGCCTCCGTTGTCGGCGGCGGCGGTCTTTTCTTACAGAGCTGGGCTACCGGCATCGGCCGGGACGGACGTCAGAAGATTAATTAATGTAATATTCGCCCCACACACCTCTTTCGTTACATTAATGCGGCCTGCCCTTTTTCTCTTGTTTTTATAGAGTTGAACAGCTGATATCGTGTCGGCCTTCTACGTCGAGCTTGATGTGTCTTATGTGTCATATCTCTCTTAGAATGGATTAGAGTTGCATGAGAGGCTTGACTTTTGTTTGGTTGCTTAATGGAGGGTTTCATGCGTAGTGCACTTGCAATCGATCTGTTCATTGGCTACATGTCAAACGCGAATAGAACGCTCTTTATATAAGACATCTAGACTCGCTTTTCGAACGTGCTGTTGTCTACATGACTACCGACAACTCGGACGAGTTTACGCGGTTGAAGTGGTCGAATGCGCACTTGATTAAGATCATGTTAGCACTTATAGTCAAAGCGCAAGAAAATAGTAAGTCAAAATTCGTGAGGTGACCCTGCGGTGATGCATTGAATATGGGGAGAAAGTGATATATTATCCATGCGTAAGATGGGTGGCGCAAGCAGCGAGAGTAAGTGCAACGACGAGCGAGCGAGCGACAGATAGGACACAGGGTATTTGTTTAGATCGCAAAAAAAAATAAGAACGGGATAGAGCGACACGGCTCGTTGGGCTCACGAGTCTACAATAATAAAGTATATGTGATAAGAAACGTCCCAAAATATGGCTGATCAATCGAATCAAGCAATCCCTTTCCTCCGCTTGTACTCGATCGATTGCCGATGTAGCGTCTCATACGAAGTGTCAATCCTCAAGTGCATGATGGGCTTCATCTCTGCCGCGCGCAATTCCCTATTACCCTGCGTCGCGGTTGTCGGCAGCGGCCGTCGCGGCCGCTCCTGCGTCGGAGAGACTTGCCGCTGACCCTTCGGCGCGTTCCACCCGTCCGCCCGCACCCCCGTGATAATCGGCGCGCGGTCGCCTTGCCTCTGTTGCTGCTGATATTGTTGCTGATGCTGCCGACCATCCGTTTGCATCTGCATCTGCCGCTGCGCAGGGTGCCGATCCACCGTGACGGCGTGCGACGGATACTCGGGCGCAAACGTCCCCGACGTCCTCCACCCGCCGTTGCCGTTCAATGGCTTTGGGGCCTTCACGGACCGCGGCGAGAGCGCACCGCGGAGCTTCTTGGAAAGCCCCTCGCGCTCCGAGGCGTGCACGCGGCCACCGGGCCTGCCAAAAAGCCTATCAAGAATGCCAGCGGGTGGGGATTGATACTGCTGCTGATATTGATGTTGGTGTTGAAGTGCCTCCGGGTCGCCACCACGTCGCCGCCGGGACAGACGGCCGCGGCATTCGTCCACCCACTCGCGGCGCGTGAGGCAAGTCGCGACGACGGCGATGATCACGAGGAGGACGAGCATTCCGGTGATGGAGAGGCCCGCGACGAGGGCCTCGTTTTCGGGGGTGGGGCTAGTGGAAGGCGTGGGGGACATGGCGGCCGCGGAGGGCCTAGCCGGGGAGGGTCTGGCGGGGGATGCC
>JADGJL010000721.1:0-15010 GCA_027600665.1 Irineochytrium annulatum
AAAAAAAGACAAATTATACCTGGTCCTCATCTTCCTCATCCCCTGACATCTCATCCTCGTCAAATTCACCAAATTCGTCTTCGTCCTCTTCGTCGTCCCCTTCTTCGTCGTCATCTTCGTCGTCTCTCTCCTCCTCGGAATCACGGGCATTAAACATTCCGAGCGAAGAATTCCTGTAAATATCTGAAATTTCCGTTTGCTCCTGTTCATCTTCCCGTCGCCCCGCCTCTTCAACAAGATTTTGGATCTCGAACTCCTCTATAACTTGCATTGCAGTTTCGCCCGCTTCTGTCGTGGTCAAAACAGCAACTGGAGTGGGGTTCGACGTAGTATCTTTTCCGGCGGCGGCCGTAGTCGGGGAACTTTCTGGCATGCGACCCAACTTAATGGCAAGCTTTGTTAAGAACTCAAGGGGTTTCAAGATAGTCGTTGTTAACTGCGTCGCTACCGGGTGATGAACGTCGACCTCCACAAGAATCGACGTTAGCAGCGTGACGAAACTCTTCTCCAGCATAATCTTAGCAATCGCAGCAAGGGACTCATCAACGCCATTTCGCCCCGGAATACTTCGTACTGTCAGTAGTTTGTAAATAAGACTTGACAAGGCGAAAAAGCGACTATATCGTATGTCCGCCGACTCCGTCGAATTAATTGCATCCTTAATTGCTCTGGATACGGCATCCAAAACAATTCGTCGCGAATTGATAGTGTCACTAGCGAGTTGTTTATCGTTGCCCTTCTTCTCTTCGTTTTCTGAAATTGGCCCTATGCACAAACCGACGAGGAATGATGATGCCCACATTGACTCCGCCGATTTCTTCCTTCCCTCCAGATCCAAGGTAGGCTGATTCAGATTCATATCTGTGGGAAGCAAATCGTTCAAAAGATGATGAAACAACGGGTTTCGATGGGATTTCTGAGCGCCGGCTGCCTTTCCAGCTTTCTTCATTGACAACTGTATGACATCGAACTTGCACCCAGGAAAACTTTGCACTAACTCGGCAAGACAGGTCAACAAGTAGCCTCTTCTGAAATGAATCGCGGCCGAATTCGGTGTTGAGGCCTTAGACGGATCCTCAGCTGGGTCGCGAGCATTTTTCAGCGAGAGAAGTTCGTTCACCATGAAACTCAACGCTTCCAAAACGACGTCCGTCGTGCCAGACTCAGGCTCGCTGCTAATTAGACCGGTCATAGCAGCTTCCGTAGCAACGGCTTCGGGGTCCTTCAAGCCCTCAGTAATGATGTTGACATCTTGCTCCTCAACCTTCGACTTCAAACTAATCTGTTGTTGCCGGCTCGACGGATCATATCTTGACAACCTGCACAACTCAATGGTCGTTTCTTCAAATACAACAGGATCCCGACAAGCAATATGTGCGTTGTTCTTAACAAACGTATGCACATCAACCGTGCGCGTTCGCGGAAAGTTTAGCCACGCCGTGATCTCACGAGCCATCGCGCTCTTCAAAACTTTAGCGTCCTCAACCAGGTGCCGAAGAATGAGCATCGTCATTGTCTGCTGTCCGCTAAAGCTTCCAACGCGGTCTAACACGAAAAGCAGTTGAACACCACCGCTCTTCTCAAACTCAACGGCTATATCGTAAGTCCTGGTAAGCCGCATTGTCAACCTCAAAACCGCATTGAATGTGTCGGTGTCGGCTTTCCCTTCTTTCATAAGTTGCATCATCTTTCGAATCAGGCCAAGTTTCTTCTCCATTGATATTACGATGACGGGGGGTTCGGTTAGGTCGCCTTTCTCTTCATCAGTCGGAGAATTTGTGTCATCGGCTGTAAATGAGCGCAGCTTCGTCTTCCGAGGCTCATCTGCTAAAGAAACGTAGAACTCCAGTAATATTAACGCGGAAGAAACCCAAGCAGGAAGTTGATCCTTCTCTAATCTCATTCCTTCCTCCCGGCATACATCGTCAATCAAGGTGCCGAGGGTTGTATCGGCTTCCATGATGGCTTTAACTTGCAAAGAATTGTCGTTCACGAGCAAAGCAAATAACCGAAGTCGGACAGCCACGCTCTTCTCTGCCTCTTTCCGCGCATCAAGCACACCGCCTGTTTTGTACGCGTCGAAAGCTTGCTGTAAAGACGCCAGCAACGGGGTGATGACCTTCTTCACGTCATCCTTGGCTACTAAACACATCAACTCCTTAACGTCGAAAATCATCTCCGAATTGCCAGAAGAAAGAACCTCAAGCGATCGATCGATAGCGCCAGCCTTGACTTCCTCTCGCAACGTATGCAGCAAGTCTTTCGGGCCGGGTGCTACAGCCTCAACTTCTTTGCCTTTGCTTTTCTCATCCGCAACGGGCGCGGCGCCAGCAGGCTCGGATATCGGTGCCGTCGACGAAGTGCCTGCTGTTATCTCCAAGGTGGGTTCTACAGGCGCCGACGAAGATGCGATTGTATCGGCCGCTACAGACATTTCAAGCGCCCTTTGAAGCAAAACGGCTTCGTCCACATCGTCCTCCGCCATAGGGTCCGTTGGTTCAGCCGAAGATTCTCCCGCGGCACCCTGCGGGGGAACTACCGGGGCAGCGCTCGAGCTTCCGCCTGCAGCAGGTAAGGTAGCGGCATCCTGATTGGCGTCGGCAGCTGCTAGGGCTACGGGAGGTACTGCTGCCGTAGCGGAAGTTACAGATGGCCGAGTTACAAACGAAGCAGTAGGATGCGTAATGAGGTACTCCGCGGCCCGACTGACGTTGTTGCTATAACGGATCAATGCACTTTCCGCCGCGGCTCTAGGAAAGCCCATTTCGACAAGCTGTTGAACTTTGTCCTCATCCGGAACGACAGGCGGTGGTGCGACGGGACGAATCAGAGTTGCAGCTAACCCGCTAGGAACGGAAGACCCTGCTGCCACAAGAGACGCCTGCTCGCCCTCGGCTTTCAATATCTGGATAATTCCGGCCAAGGAATTCGAAACGACAGTCTCCTTGGCTCTTTTGAAATATTCTGACATCCAAAACTCTCGAAGCACCGTGAGGACTCGCAACCTTAGACTTATCAAAAAATCTTTGGCGTCCCAGAAATTTGGTTGGTCACGATCTTTCTCCTTCGATTGTATAATGCCAGTGATTGGCGAGGCCGTAAGGATTTTTGCGTTAACGACCGTCGCAAATATTCCCGTAATGTGTTCAAGCGCGTCCGTAAGCATCTCTTTCTGGATTTCGTCCCCGCCTTCCGCAGGAATTTCTGATAGTTCGAGCCAGCAATCTCTAGCCAGCTTCAAGACCACGTCGAAACCGCCCGCCTTGTCGAAGGACGCAACAAATGCGGTTTGTAAACATTTGTTATTCCGGTCGTCAAGAATCATTGCCGAAAGATGGGTCAAGCAGAAGCTCAGGTACCCCTTCCGCAACTGAAGATCATTCTGTCGTAAAGCCCTCTCCCACGTAAAGTGTGATTTGGAACTAGCACCGACTGCGTCCAGAATTTGGAAGCACTGAACCATTTGCAGGGATGATATGCGCCGAGACGTTAACTGACGTGTTATCCCTTGCATTGTCGGTGTCAAAGCAGACGGGATTCCGGTGAGGAAGTACTTAAACAGCCCCGTGTTCTTCACGCGGTAGTCAGTGACACCGGGTGAAAAGGACTCCCCCCCTTCCGTGCCGCCAGCGTCAGGCGCCGAGACCGCGTCCGCCTCCCCATCCGCCCCCGCGCTTAAATCAACGAGCTCCACGTCAATTCCATTAACAGACGTTGACCTCGACATCGCGTCCACGATCGTAGTGGGCTTTGCAGCTTTCTTCACTGCACTTTCGTACCACGTCTTGGGGACGGCGGTTTTCAAAAGCAAATTCTCAAAGTTGCACACCCGGTGGATCAGGGCCAGCGTTTGCAGTATGGTTGCATTAGGGCTATTAGCGGCTCGTCCGATAAAAGTTGCAATGAGAGCCGTCACGCTCTTCGAATGTGACAAGGCGTGGGTGGAGTACATGTCGGAGATCAGTCTAACGAAGCAATGCAGGGTGGTGAGCGACCTAAACACCTTCTGTCCGGACGCTACGAGAGCTTCATCCGTGTCTAAGCAGTACGTTGAGCAATGCGTTGGTAAAATCAATTGCGAACCTTTCAAGTCAATATACTTTACGAAGTAGGACTCATCACTATCGTTTTCCAAAAAGGCCTTCGCCGTCTCGAAGGCTGCGAGAACTTCGGTAGTGATCATCGTAACAACCTCATATGGATCGGCGTCAGCCAGCAGGCGGAAAAGGTACGACAACGTGTACGAGTTTGTTGAAGTCGCGAAGTTGTAAGGAATTGAAGGCAGCGTATACAGCTTAAGCAAGATTTGGACGCCGCCCAACTTGACGATATCTTTGCAGTGACTCGCGTTTTGGAACAGCCCTTGAAGAAACTGCACAAGGGTTAATGACAACACGAACGTGGTCAAAAGAAGCATTACCCTGGACATGATATCGATGAATTGGGAGACACGCGCTTCCTTCCGGTCCTTTCCGTCCGACTTCTCCTTCTCACCCTCCGGCTTCGTGTCCATATCCTCGCCGGCCTTGCTAATCCACAACGATCGAAGCTCTGCCTCATCGTCATAAAGAACCTGGCCGATTTGGACCACTCGTTCGAGCATTTTGATTATGGCTGCCAAAATATCATCCTTTAATGACGGGTGATGCCGAACAAGCTCGTCAACAGAGGTGCCAATCAAATGCGGAACGTCTTTATCCTGCAGCGGTCGAATATGCTCCTCAATAGTCAGCGTCCGAAGGAAGTTCTCCATCGGCTTCGCGGCATTAAAGGCATCCAGACCGGCCTGGTTCAGACATAAAGCACCAAACGCGTTGGGCAGGGCACTGATGACTTCGGCCGAGATGGGCAAGTCCTGAGAGCAGGCAACATCGTAAAAAGCGTTCGGGAGCTTTGCTTCTTGCAAAATAGACAAGCACGTCGGCTCATTGTGAACAAAGCAGGACATGATGTTCACCGCTAGTATTCTTAGAAACATACAAAAGTTGGAAATTGTACCTAAGCCGAAAATGTTGGCACCGAAGATTTTGAAATGATTGAAAATCGTGCGGACCGTTTCCGGCAACGAGGAGTCGATTAAATTCCGCATGCCCTCAATTGTTCCGGCTGTCTGCATCATATGCATAATGAACTTCAACAGAGAACGGAGAAACGTCACCCGGTCGTACGGAAGTTCTTTGCGAAGAACGTTAGTTTCGCAAACAACATCCGCCACACCTTTCGTAATCGGTGAATCACCCGTATCCATTTGCTCATTCATTGAATTGTATATTTCAATGCTCGCGTTCACCTCGGCCTACAGTTATCAGAACAACACTTTTAATCACTGCAAAGCACCTTTGTTCGCGACACGAGCAAGTCCAACCCGTTCACGGTCGAGAATGAAGCGAAGGACGCCGCGAAGGCGTACATAATTGAGTCCAAAGCGGAGACAAATTTCGTGATGTTCTTCAGCTGGTGCGGCCGCGTGTTGTTCAACGCCAACGACATCGTTGGAATGATGCCCGCGGTGATGACCATGCTGCCGCCCGACGGCGAAGAGATAATCAGAGAGATTAAGACGAACAACACATCGAGGAACTCCTGCGAAATTGAATGCTCCTCTAAAGTATATATTGAGCACACAATAACGCATCGAAAGCCCACCATCCTGGTCAATCCCAGCAATCGCCTTCTTCACTAAGTGAATCAAGGTTCCGTGATTTGCGGACGCGTTCAGCGCCGTCCACACCTCAGAGACATGCAGACGCTGCCGAACAATGCCATCAATCGCGTACAAGGCCGCGATTTGGATACTCTGACGTCATATTTAGTTGAGCCTCGCAAACAGGTCTACGAACCATCGGCGCGTTCTCCTCAGATTGCAGCAAATCCGCAAGCTTCTGAGTCAGATCCGGCTCGTACAGAAATAGCTTGCTCAAAACCTGCTCCTCGCTCGCAATCATCACTTCGCGGATTGGTTAATCTAGACACAACAAAACGAGCATCCTTACCCGCCACACTGATAGCCAAAATCCGAATGACGCAAAGCTGTTCCCGAACCTTCTTGTGCTCCAATCCAAACGCAATCCTCAATTTGTGGAAAATCGTGAATTGGTGCTCGCTAGGCACGTCATACTCCTCCAGCACCTGCCCGCAAACCGCTGACGCGGAATCCCCAAGCTTCCTCACGTTTGGAATGTGAATGACCGTCAGACCCTCCTGAGCGCGGTCGGTCGCCGCCACAGGTGTCGTTCCCTCCGGCGGCACAACCGAGGTAGACGGGGTCGAGAACGCCGTCGACTTCGATGTTTTCGCTGGCGTGGCCTTCGGAGTCGCCGACGCAGACTGGGACGCGTCCTTCCCTTCCTGCGACGTCGATGCGCCAATATCAGGCATGGTGGGCGACGTTGTAGAAAACGCTCCCTTCTCCTTCGACAAACGGTAGAACTGGTGCACAACTGTGAACCATTCCGGCCGGACCTGCCCATCTTCCTCCATCGCAACCTCTTTTTCCTCCTCTTTTCGGTGATTCCCCGGCGCATCCTTTGGCGGCGCCGCGTTTACGCTCTTCGCAGGCGCAACGCTTGCCGCGATCGACGTCAAATCCATCCCAATCTCCCTTGACCCAAAACCCTGCGCGAGGGTCAAGACGCTTTCGAGGGCCGGTGCAAACACGGTCCGCATGGTCCGTTGCCGATTCCGCTGGCTCGGCGGGATCATCAGGCGTAGGACGGCATCCAGAACGTCCAGGTCAGATGTATGAAGGAGATGTGAAAGGTGCTGGAAGCAGAAGAATTAGTACCTACTCATGAAGAACGTCAAGTAAGGTGCCTACCTCATAAGAACTGTAAAGCCCGCGACTCGTGCAATTCTCCCACAGCACCTTCGAAATCTTCAACACCGCCAGCAGTAGCTCCTTCGTCTTCGGCTCCATCGGTTTTTTCTGAAACACCTTCATCTCATGTGTGTCCACAACCGACTCCATAATGGCATCAAAACGGTTCAGGACCGGTATCCAGTGAAAAAAATCGCTCTTCGGCAGGCTCCAGTCCGCGAGCTCGTCCGCCAGCGCCGGCAGAGCCTCATCGGGCTCCACCGTCAGTTTCGTGATGACCGCCGCCACCGACGCAGGCTGTAAAATCAAAGAGGCATTAATGAAATCCGCTCAAGGACAACAGGATAATGCAGCACGAGGGCCGGGGACGAGTTCAAGGTCGGATGACGCGCAACCTCGGGCACGCCATGTCCACCCGAGCCTTCCTCCAGCATCCACCTCCAACCGCGGCCAACGGAGAAAGCAACATAAATTCCGCCAGATGAATTCAACGCGCGGGCCGAGTTCATTGTTGTGGGTGCTCACCGGCGGGGCCAGGCGTCTCGGCTGGGTCTTGACGATCCGCATTCTAATGATGCACCCAGTGCACTTTTTTTTGCAGACGTGAGTTCGACACCGCAGTCGCGGCCGCTTGCCTGGCAGCACGATCGCGGCTGGGGGATCAACGGGTCTTCGGAGGCTGTCGTGTCGTGGTGCCTGGTTTGGCGGGCTGCGGACTTCGAGCACTGATGGTTTAACCCGTCCCACCAGCGGTCGATTATGGAGCTGCACCAAATACTCCCGCTCGAATGGACGCGATCTCTGGAGACAGGTATGATTAGCTTATTTGGCGAGGTATTGGCTAACAATTAGTCGAAATGCACGCGACAACGGTGGATCCAAAGCAGACGAGCCAGTGGATCAAGTGAGTGAGTGTGTCCTTCTTTCTTTTCAACGCTCCTGGCAGAAATCACTCACGGGAGCACGTAGGCGTTTGGGTACCGAGATGCCGATGGAGGGGTTCGAGCATTTGAAGCGGATTCGAAAGACCACAGCGGGCGGAGGTGGCTATCTCTTCGGACTGTCTCGAGGTTACTTACATTTTCATTGCTCGCCTCGAAAGCAAGTGTCAACTCTCCACCTGCTGCTTTGCCCTGCCGACAAATGGAGTGTAACAGCTCTTGATGCCGTACTGTCCCAGGACAGCAAACTGGAGCATGGACCCATATTCTCTGTCCAGGTGTCGAGATATGCCGCGAAGACCCGCCAGCAGTTCGAGGATTGGAAGGGAACGTGGCCGATGTCCTTTCACCAGGAAACAGACGTTGTGGCAGTAATTTCTGCAAGTGAGCGGCGATGGATAGAGAAGGTGATGACGCGGGTTAGGGAGGAGGTTCAGCGGAGAACAGATACGGTACGAAGGCTGAAAGGGATTCTGGAGTTGACAACGAATGATCTTGACGCAGGCCGCCGCGGCAATATTCACGAACTCCACCGCGGCCGATACTGCACGCGACGACATTCTTGTCTTCGACAATCGGTCGTCGCATCCTCTCCAGCACGCGGTCATGAACGGCATCGCGATGGTCGCGAAGCGGGAGCTGGAGAGGCGGACGGAAATGAACACCGTCGTTACTGCCGCCGACGATGCTAGCGACGACGCAAGGAGGAAACGGAAGTTTAGCGGTGGCGGCGTCGATGAGGGCGGTGGAGAGTCGTCCGAGACTAGTGGCGCAGGGCAGGAGGGCTATCTGTGCATCGGCTTCGACGCCTTTGTCTCGCGGGAGCCGTGCGCGATGTGCGCGATGGCGCTCGTGCATTCACGGGTCAGGCGTGTATTCTTTCTTGACGGGGAGGGGCTAGGAGGGACGGGGGTTAGCGCAGATGGGACCACCCCGCGGCTGCCAAGGTCGTTTATGGACAAACGGCTGCACTGTCACCCGTTGTTGAACCACCAGTTTAAAGTCTTTCGGGTGCGACTCGCCGCCCAGCCCGAGCTAGCAGGGGAAAGGGTCCAGTAGATGGCAGATAGAATTTGAAAACGTTTAACAACGACGGTCACAAAGCCCCAACAAGCCTGTTGGTCGTCATCGCATCACCGGCGCTGCAGCCCCCTCAAAGCCGGAGACCTCGTATCGCACCTCCGACGCCGCTGCGAGCTCCGGACCAATGTCGCCCGCACGGACGAGTGTCACCCCCGATGACTTCATCGACGACGATGGCAGCATTAGGCTCTCCGCTGCAACGCTGAACGACTCGCCCAACGTCTTGAACGAAGATGAGGACCTGGAGCAGCTCGATATCACACAGGCTTACATTAAGCCGGCGCTGCCGCATGCGGTGGTCCTCACGTTGGCGGATATTATGGGCAACCTCTCCACTTCGACGCTGCGGTGGGAGGAGGATGGGCCGAAGGATGCTGCGGTAGTAGACGATTGGAAGGCCGGGGCCAACGACCAGGAAACGGACGTGACGAATGAGACCGATCTCGCCGATGGAGGAGGCTGGGAGGAGGATGCCGACGATGCTGGCTCGCCAACCCCGCCGTCAGTCCCCGCTTCGCCGATGTTCCTGAAGAAGCTCGGCCACCTTCAAGTCCCGTCGTCGAAGCCTAAATCAGACTCGCTTTACGAGCTCAGCTTGGAGTCCCCTAACACCCCGACACCACCTTCTCCCCCCAGCCTCTCCCATCACCGTTCCAGCACGCTGCCCGTCGTGGCGCCTTTCCCGTCATCAGCATCCAACCTCAGACCGCAGTCAACGTATTCATCAGCACCCGCGCCACCAGCTTTGCTCCAACCAGCGGCTTCAGCAACATCACTTTCGAATTCGCCCGCGTTGCCGAAGTCCCCCTTCACCAGCACGATCAAGTCCTCCCCGCACTCGACTGATACGGGGATGCGCTCGTTGGCTCAAAGCTTGGTTCGTCCCGTGACCTTGCTCCGCGAGCAAGGCTCCCTCTCCCCCTGGGACGCTGCCGACCTTTTGACGAACGCCGAGACGCTCATCCACTTGAATGCGCGCGACCGCAGCTGGTCGCGGACGCTTCTGGGGCTCGGCGTCAGTTTCCTCGAGTCTGCTCTTGCGAGCCCTGAGGGCAGCATCGCGAGGGAGGTGGCCGTGCGAGACGCAGTGGATTTCTTTGAGGTGCTTCAGGCGCTATGGGGTGTCAGCCACTACAGGGCCAAAAGGTTCGTTAAGCAGTTGGAGGGAGGGTGGTATAAGAAGGGAATCAGGATGGAGGAGCTGGCGGAGTCGATCCAGGACGATCGGTGGTTCGTGGCCATTAGGGGAAGGAGGCGGAGCAGCGTGACGATTCCGGGAGGCGGTGCGGGCACGCCCTCGCTTGGGTCGCAGCCTTCTTCGGTCAAGGTTGATGCATGATGTGGTTGTCGCGTAGTTGTGGAGGTCGATGCGTGATGTTGTTGTCGGCTACTTGCTCTTTCTATTTTTGCCGATTCGCAAGTTGCATTCTTCTATTTTATTCTACTACTTATCTCGATATATTGAATTTGATAGTAATAATACATAGCTTTGCTCTTCCTTACCTTGAGTTGTACTTGTCCAATTGAGTGGTGTACGCATGCAAGAACAGGCATGGTAGTAACCGCGGTCGGTACTTATTCCAACGTAAAGGCACAGTTATCACGAAAAGTTGCAATTGCGCGTCTTCACTCCCCATTTTCTCTGTGAACGACTCGCCGCCGCCGCCGTCGACGCCAACCGTCGCCGCCCATCAACACCGCCAACCTACCGCTGTTCGCCAGTCCCAAGGCCATTCGCTGTCTCCTGAGCGCCCCTCGCCTCCAGAATGCCGCTCTGAAAGCCTGGTCACAGGCCATCGAAGCCTAACTGATTGCTCATACCGGCCTCCGACCTTCCGTGCTGATTTCTCTTGCAAGTCGGCAAGCCTCGACAGCGGAACTGTCCGCGGATGTAGCCGGCCACGCGCCGTTGTCCAATGAGGGGCCAAACATGGCCTGCCACCTTTCCCCTTGGGACCTTCCAAACCGCGCCCTCGATTGGCCTGCTCAGGCGTCCTTCCCGGCTCTTCGCGCCGCCGGGCCGTTGGTCTTTTCTTTCGGGAGTACGATTATTAACGACAAACCTTTCTTTTGATCATTTAATAAATACAACGATATTGTACAGACAGCTCTGCATCAACTATGTGACCTTCACGCCTTTATCCTTCTTCACTTTCCGCTTCTTGAACGTGGCCGCCGGCGCCGCTGGCCCTCCGCCCACCTCCCCATCATCCGCAACCTGCAGCCTCTTTTCCTGCAGCTTATACCCAAACAGGTTCTCCCCGTCCTCCTCCTGCGCGATCTCCTCCTCCGCTGCCTCCGTCTTCTTCCGATACGCCGCCTCGGCCTCCTCCGCCGTCATCTCCTTCGCCTTCCGCTTCCCAGCCCCGCTACCATCGTCCCCGTCATCGCAGTCGTCGTCATATCCCGAGGTTACCCGCGTCGACGCCATCACGGGCACCTCGACGGTCTCCCATTCCCCGAGGCCCGTCGTCGCCACCACCTTCCGCGGAGCCGGCTGAGCCGGTGGTGCGCCCGGCGGCCGCGCGATAACGGGTGGCGGCTCGTGTTTCGTGTAAGTGAGAGTGTTCTTGCCCTGGATCTGCTGCGCGTAGAAAGTCTTGGAGGAAGAGGCGGAGCCGGAGGTTGAGACGGTGGCCACGCTGGCGAGGTGGGCTGATCGCGCAACGTTGGCAGTCGAGCCCATGGACTCCTTCGCCATCTTCACATGTGCGGCCTGGCAAGTCGATATGTAAAAAAAAGGGCGGGGGTTGGTTGGTGGTGTGGCACGATGAGAAAGGACGACGATGAGTGTACAAAATATACGTACCGCCTCGATCTGCGACAACATTGCCATCGTCTCCGCATCCTGAATCTTCTTCTCCTCCTCCTTTTTGTGCAAATTCCGCAGGAACTGCTGTACTCGGTCCTTGTGCTTCAGACCCGTCTCATGGTTCTTTCTGGACTACAAATTTGTTGGAAGGACGAGAAATGTCAGCTCTAGTCCATGAGAAACCCCAACAAAAATTAAGCAGTCGATAGAAACACAAAGCACAGAATTTCCTTACGATCTTGTTGTCGGTGATGAAGATCTTGCAGTATTCACACCAAAATTTCTGTAATCGAAGTCAGCAAAAAGGAAAGCAGAAGGTGCAATAAAGTGGGCAGAATTTACCTTGTTCGACTTCCAAAATTCCGTCATTGTACTGTTGCCGAAGTGGGACCAGAGATCTTGGTCTCGTCGTAGGGAGAAATGGTCAGAAGGTGTTGAGTCCGCTGGTCGTCTTAATCTTGAACCTGCGGCAATTCCTCATTCGTGGTCGCTTTCTTTGAAGCAGCTTAAATGCGGCGACGGATTATCATCCAGCACAAGCCGCGGCCTGCTCCTACCGCTCCGGCGCCTCAACTTCCCGCCCCGACGTTGGCTTCAGGTATTTACCGCATTTGATGTGCCCTCGACGATGGCGAATGGATCCTTGCGCACGTGATCTGTGTGTGGAAGCGGCAATGAAGAACCGGTTTGGATGCTGTATTCTCCCTGTATATCTTTGTTTCCCTTCTTCTTCCCGGAAAACAAACTTACTTCAAACCTTTCGCAGCGCGTAAGTCAGCCAGCGCCCTTGCGCTCGATTATGGTAGCGGGAGCGATGACGATGATCCCGCCGACGCGCCGGTGGTGGTCGCGGCAGCCAGCGGCGACGCCGCCCTCGACGATTTCTACAAGGATTTGGAATCGATCGAAACGCCTGTCGAGAAGCCGTCGCTCGCATCTCCGGCCAGCGCGGCCACGAATCACGCGCCGCCTCCCTTGATGGTCGTCACCAGCGACAACCTACCTCCACCTCCACCTCGAAGGCCACCGTCGACACCATTCTCCTTCCCACCTCTCCCGGAGACGCTTGATTTGCCTTCCGTTCCGAAGCGAAACCCGGGTCTCGTGCAGCGGCACCAGAACATCCGGCTGCGTCTCGACCGGCTGCGGGCCTTGCCGGCAACGCTAAGGCCAGAGCACGCCCAGCTCGTGAACGCGCGATGCACGGAGCTAAAAATTAGGGCGGAGGATTGGTTTAGGGGTGTGCTGGCGACGCCTTTTTTTGAGTCGTTAATTGGGCACTGGGAGGCGAACTTGGCGAGGGTTGAAGGTGAGATACGCCAACCTCGTCACGCCTTGTTAATGTGCTGGAAATTAAGAGCTGTATGCACCAAACGGATGGACGATCACCTGGGACGCCGAGTCGCTTTCCTTCGTCTTCACCGGAGCCAACGGCGAGAGGCTGAATGCGTGGCCGCCTGCGGATCAGATACTCCCGGATTTGCCAACCGATTCCCCGCCCATCAGTAACAGCGCTACACTGGAAGCGCTGGCGTTTGCTTCGCCGGAGATAGCCGTCGCTACGGTGACGCCGGAGGAGCCTGCGCCTGAGCCGCAATCCGCGACATCCGACCGTCTCGAAGAAAAGGAAAAGCCCGCCCCGAAGAAGCGCAAGTCGACCAAGCCGGAGTCAGTCTCGGTCAGCGCGAAGTCGCGGAAGATGGTGCATCTCGATATTGGCAATTGCCTTCCCCTTCACTATCTTAATGTTCTCTTCAATAGGCGAACATGCTTGTCAAATGGCGGACGGCGGTGGAAGAGCTTGCGGAGGACGAGGACGAGGAAAGTGACGAGGGCGGAGTGCAGAAGTGGCGAGAGACGGCCGAGGAGCGCAACGCGTCGAATCCAAATTTCGCGCCCCTTGGGAAGGTGCGCGGGCAGTAAGAGCAGGCAGGGAGGGGTTGGCGCGTTAATTAACGCGTAGTTTCGTGTCGGCTGATACTTAAAGCTGGGCATCAATAGAGTAAATAATGAACTGCTTGGTAAGGCATGCTACCTACCATGTTTCGCGAATCCAGTTATGGAAGGCCAAAATCAACTCGAAAAATCCGGCGCGATGGATGATGAGTACGGGATATATGATGGCGCCGTCTCCGGCTACGACGACGTGAGTGCGCGCGAGGCTTGATCCGTTCGAGAGCGAGGACCCGTCTTGGGCCGTCGTTCCCGCGAGGAGTTGAAGAGAGGCGAGGAGGGAGTGATCTGGTCGACGCCCCGACGCCTGTGACCGCGATCACGCTCGCGCGAGCCTACTTAGGGTCCGTCTCGTGCCACTTCGCTGGTTGGACCTGGCTGGGCCTTGGGAGTGGGGGCATCATTGGTTAGCGAGACTGAGTCCCAAGCGAGTAGAGGGGAGGCCGAAGGCCTTTCCAGGATAACCGAAGAAGCGAGATCATGGCAGTTGGAAGCGGTCTTGGAATGAACGACGTGCGGGGGTTGTAGATGGGAGGGACGTCGCGGCGCCACATCACCCGGCGATGAAGTCGGGTCGTGGCCTGATATTATATTAACTGCTCATCGGAATTTGCAGAACTACGGAGAAGCCAAGTATGAAGAGAACGGCAACGGGAATCACGAGGGCGAGAACGAGGTGACGCTGAACGGCGGCGACGACAATGGCAATGGGGCCGACCACACCGCCAACGACAATGACAATAACAACGACGATGGCAACGGCAACGGTGCCGCGGAAGGCGCGAACGCAAACTCCACCTACTCCAGCGTCGAGGACGTGGTCGACTTCGACTTTGACCCAAATTCCCCGCTCGACGCCGTGCCGCCGGTCGCCAATAACCCTCTAGCACCGGAGCCGTCGGAAAGCGGGGGAGGGAGCGGTGGCGCCCCGACGCCGACGACAACGCGGCAGATTCACAGCCTGCCACCGCACCGGAATTCGGCGTCGGGACAACGTGCGCTATACGTGACCGATTTGGCATGGGTGAGTTTTTATCGGCTTCTGCATCTTATTGTCGGAAGTTAACTCCCATGAACAGTGGACGACCGACGAAGAGCTCCGCCTGATCGCTGCCGACGCCGGCGTCGGCGACCTCCTGGGCGCGAAGGATATCGTCTTCCAGGAGCAGAAGATCAACGGCAAGTCCCGCGGGCTCGCGTACCTCGAGTTTCAAACCGCGGACGCCGCGCGTGCCGTGAAAGCCCTGATGGACAAAATGGAGATCCATAACAAGCGGCCAACCGTCACCCTCACGTACGCGTGCGATCGCAAGGACCTGTTTAAGCAATGGGGCGGGTTGGATGGGACGGGGAGGATACTGGGGGATGGCCCTGAGGGAATCGGAGGGATGGCGGGTGGTGGGG
>JADGJL010000722.1:0-14982 GCA_027600665.1 Irineochytrium annulatum
CCTCCCGCCTCCGCCGCCACCACCAGTTCATGCCCCAGTCCTCCCGCGGGTAGCCGTCGAGCCACCACCAGCACAGACACCTGGATCCGTCTCCACCCGCTCCACCGACAAGTCCAAGGAGGCCGACTCCCTCATCTCCTCTATCCCCGATGACGCACCACCCAGTTATTACACGACTGCGAGCACATCTGCCCAGGCCGAGGTCTCCTCTCACTTCTTCTCCCCGGACCCGCCGCCACAAGGTCCGTCCCGTGATCCCATGGACACGGAGATGCTGCTCCTGGCTCGGAGCGCGGAGCGCGAGCGGGCCGCCGCAGAAAGGGCCCGCATGGCCGAGGACCGCGCGAGGGAGCTGGAGCTCGCACTCGCGCTGCGGATGAGCGCCGCGAGGGAGCGGGCGGCGGAGGAGCGGGCGTTGCTAGCAGAGCGACGGGCGAGGGAGTTTGAGGAGATGATGGGGAAACCCGAGGGATGTTTCGCGACCTTGCCGAAAATGGATACGATGGAGCGGATGGCAGAGGAGAGGGCGAGGGAGCTGGATTTGTTGCTGAAGCGGCAGAGGGAGGGGATGGGGATAGGCGATGGCGCGATGAGCGTGGGGGAGCTGGAGAGGCTGGCGGCGGAGGTGGAGGCGCGGCTGAGGGCTTTGGACGTGGGATTGCAGAGGAATGGGACCGTTACGTCGAATGCGTCGGGGAGGTCCGGGGGTAGCAGAAGGGAACGGGAAGTGGCCCAGGGGGTGTTTGAGGAAGACCGGGCTTCGATGTCAAGCGCGACGGCCGCTGCGCCATCGTTCCGACCCATACGCCAAGTAGAAGCAAGGACAAAGGCCGGCCACGCGCTGCCGCCCCCGCCCCCGCCGCCGTTCGCTACGAGGGTTGCGGTCGCGAGGAGTCGGGAGGCGTGGGATGGGTCGTCGGACGCGGCGAGCTCGTCGGGAGGCGCGGAGGAAATCGGACCGTTGCCTTCACCGGGGAGGCCATCGCCGACGCCTATGATGAGCAGGCCGCAGACCTTCTCGGGAACGCCGCCGACGCCGTCGGAGATGTCATTGTTTGGCAAAGCGGCGGATACGATTTCGGGGAGGAAGAGGGGTGATCGGAGGAGCTTTATGACGTGGTCTGGGCCACAGCGATCGACTGCTACTTCAATCGCGGAGTCATCCTCTTCTTCAAGGAAGTTTAAGTGGTGGTGGAACAAGGAGGAAGTGGACGAGGAGTCGGCGTCATAATCCGCAGTGAAGGACAAAAGGCGGGCGGATTTGGTGCGAATAACCACCAGCACTTGAAGCGTGCACATATTCTTTGCTATTTGAAGCGCGGGTTCATTCTATTGCTTTCCTTCCCTTTATAAACATTTATACATTAGCCGTAACTCTCCCGACGCATCACACATTTTGTCTATCGTCAGTGCTTTTGGTTCTCGATAATGTACATCCATTTTCGAACGGCACATACGTACCTGCTCCAATCTTCATTTATTTGAATTGAAACCGGAAGCTGCCCAGACCACGGACGGTCACGTGTCGAGCAGCTTCCTCCATCCATGCATACCGGCCAGGCAAAAGATGGTCTACCTCCTGTCGAAAGGTGGTGATTTCTCCCTTTAAATAGCCGTCAAGAAACACTGCGAGCGTTGCTTCGACGTGTTCGTTGCGATAATGACTGTGTTAAAAGCAGCTTAAGGAGAGGCTCAATCCACATCACTCCGTCACCCAGGCACAATCACGCGCCTAGGAATGATTGAAGTTCACATACCTGATTCTGTTGCCCTCCTTCCTCACGTTCTCCAAATAGGCCCCGGCGTCGTTGCCCTCCGCGAGCACGCCGAGCACGTACGCAGCCTGCTCGGCGCTGACGGAGCTGTCCATCTCCCGTCCTTCCATCGTCGCCATATCGGTACGCTGCAACACCTTCTCCACGCTCCGGCATCCGAATGTCGTGAGTGTCAACCGGCGGATGCAGAAAGGTGGCGTTCCAATCAGGAGCGCGTCTGAACAGGACAGGCAGACCCTCTGCAGAACCTCAAGCTCTTGGAGCGTGAGCGGTTCGGAGCCGTTTGTCAGCGCGGCGAGCGTCACCTTCGAGCCTTTAGCCAAGAAGTCACGCGACAGCAGTGCTTGCACCTTTGGCCACTTTGAACCGGGATTCTCCGGCATTAAACCCAACGCGTCCCCGACTGCGTTCTTCAGGTCCACCATAGCGCTATGCAACATCATCAGACCGCGACACCGCCAAAAGAGCCAATCTTCTACCTTGGGAATCCGGCGAATGCCAACGTCAGGACACCATTCCAAGCCACAAAAAACCTGACCGGCTTCAAGGCCACCGGAGTCATTGATCCGATTAAAGGCGTCAGGGCCTTCTTGAGGGTGATATGGTTGGCGATCGCGATCTCGTCCATTCTTGGTGTGCGTCTTTACTATATGATCGCGGCTTGATTGATAGTTTTGTCCCGTTCAAGCCAGGGATCGCAGGCTTGAATTCAAGCAACGAGATCATGGCGCCACTTCTGTTCCCTCCACCCCTCGCGCAGGTCGAGAACCATCTCGTCTCGCTGACCCAGCGTCTTGTCGACGCGATCACTGTCGGCGATTGGGTTACATACGCAGAGCTAACCGATCCGACACTCACTTGCTTTGAACCAGGTGACTGATTCCTTTTGGTCGCCCGCTTCCAGGGCGGTATTCTCACGTGTTGCCTGAACTGCAGAGGCCGGAACCCACCCCGTTCAAGGCCTCCCCTTCCACCGATTCTACTTTGAGGTGGCGAAACTTCGGCCCGCGGCGCCTTCGGCGAATATGACGACCACAACCATTTCTCGGCCGCAGGTGCGGATTATTGGCGACGGGAAGGTGGCCGTTGTGTCGTATGTCAGGCTTACGCAAAGGGTGGACGATCTGGGGAGAATCCTTCCAACGACTGAGGGGAGCGAGACGCGCGTGTGGGTTAGGGACGAGGATGACAGGGTGAAGGTATGCCTTTTTCGAGCCATTCTTTATTTATAAATTCTCCTGACGAGGTTGTTTACTGTAGTGGCGGAACGTGCACTTCCATCGGAGCGTCGCGAAACTGTGAGCGTTTGTTGCTGTGTCTTTGAGTGAAGGATTATTTCTTCGGACCCTGGGTTTTTTAAGGGCTTGGGGTTATTTTCAGCATTTACAACTGTTCGATGGAGCATGTACTCGATATTTGCCGACTGCCGAGTTGCCGCGGTGCATGCAGATACAGCGAAGTAAAATTATCTTTATGCGAGTCCTTTTTTCTGCCAACTTGTCGCGTTGCCAGACCCATCCTGAAGCACATCATCAACTTTTATCCGATAAATATGCATGTGATGTTTGGCTTCAAATTCTCGTAATATTTTTTGTTTTTCTATTTCTTTCTTATTCTGTCGTATGTCTCAATGCGTCGGAACGTCCTCCAGCACTGGCGACCACCGTACCCGCGACTTTCCCGCGAAGTCCTGGAACGGCACACCGCGAAGCCAAATCCGATCAGCTATGAGGGCTCGTTGTCATGCCCGACCGCAGCTCCATGAACAAATATATCAGCAGTAGGCCCCGGCACCATTCTAAGTCGCGACGAAGACCAGTGTCAGCGCTTTCGTGACTTAATACGGGACTTGCATCCCCCGACCCGCTCTGCTCCGCGACAATGGGTGTCCGGTTAGATGACCCGGCCATGTCCCATCGACCCGCTCGATCTGTTCGTTTCTTTTCATCACCCCAAACACCCCCCGATGGCCTGGTCGCCGTGTGGGAGGCCGCGCATATAGTTCGGCCGCGCCCTTTCCCTCGCCTACCCCCTCTTCCTTCTCTGCCCCTCAACAACACTCACCTCGCCATTCTGTTGGACAGAAGGCTGCGACGCCCCTCCTGCCCCCGCTCCGGTGTTTGATCGAGGGCGAAAGGAGGCACCGGACTGCCAGCCTCGACCGGGAGTATCTCGACCGGGAGTTCCGCGAGGACTTGCTTTGTGTCGGTTCGTACTTGTTTTTCGGTCTTCCACTCGCTACTGATCAGACTTTCTACGCGGCACTGCGCACGCGCTTTCGGAAGCTCGTTAATACGGGCGCCTCGATTAACCTTCTTTCTTTCGCTGCCTCTTCCCCCTCACCCGTTCTCTTTGTTCCTTCTCTTTTTTCGGGTCCATTCATATGCAATCCGTCCCCATCGCTGTAGAGGTCAACCTCGACGTCAGCATCAGCGGGGAATCACATGAAGTCGAGATCGAGACAGACGCAATGGACCCCGCCGCTGCCGCTGCCGGGACGCTCACGCCCGGAGTGGCGGCTCCGACGCCCACGACCGCGCTGCCGTCGACGCCAGCAGCCTGCGCCTTTCCACCCCGGCTGCCGTCTGTCCTCCCGCGAGCATGCATCTTCATTGCGAAGTAAGTTGTAGACCACCTTTCTCACACCCATCGGCTTCTCAGTTCTAACGGACCTCGAAATTTAATCGTCAGCCTCAACTCGGGAAAGACCAACGACGAGCTCCTCGCGAGCGTCCGCGACTTCTTTAGTCGGTGGGGACCGACTTTGAACGTGAAAGTACAGCGCGACGGGAAGGGGAGACCCTTCGGTTTCGTTCAGTATGTGGTCAGTGACATTCTTAAGCTTCCCTGTTCACGTGATGATGAGCAAAAGACCTGACAAGAGGAATAACAGCACATAGCGGACGCGAAGAACGCTCTGCAGGAGTCTCCGGGCGCAATAGTGGACGGCCGGCAGATCCGCGTGGAGCCCGCGAACGTGGTCCGGACGCTGTTCATCACGAAGATTGGGATTCATATGGATCAGAGCGTAAGGGCACTGCCGCATATTAGTGCATTGGACAACTAATCACATTCCGGTCTTTCCGCTATCTAACAGGACGTGACTCATATCGCGGAGCGATTTGGCCCTGTCGAGGACGTGACCTTGCTTCGGTTCTCCGACACCGGGAAAAGTCGTGGGTGCGGCTTCATCAAATATTTTTCGCGGGAGGATGCAATCCGGGCCATGGCGGTATTATAAGAGCGATTTTCTTTTAGTATTTTGAATCAAGTCTTACAACAGCGTCTCACAGGGCATGCGAAAGATCAAGAATTGGATTGTTGAATGGTATCCCAAACCTCCCTTTCCGTCATAACTATCTCGTCTCACTGCAATTCCTCCCATAGGAGCAGCCGTGTGGTTACGGTCGACCCGGGCTACATCGATGCGACGTCCGTCTTCGTCGGCAAGATTAACCCGGAAGCTGTCACGCACGAGAAGCTCCGCGAGCGCTTTAACAAGTACGGCGTCATTGCTGCAGCAAAGCTCGTGATGCCGAATGCAAACCCGCCCGGCAACGACGACTATCTCAACGGTGGCGTCAGACACGCATTTGCTTTCATCACGTTTGGAACCCCTGGGAGCGCTGAGCTAGCTGCGGATGGGGAGGTATGTATCGTGGACAAGTGCACTCTTCTTGACCGTGCTTCACTTATATTTCACTTGTGTCAGAATGGTACAGAATGGCTGGGTCGCATCATCAAGGTCGAGCTCCGCGAGATCAACCGCCGCATGCGGTCCTCCCAATCCTCCCCCGTCGACGGCACCAAAATCCCGGTGACCAGCCTTCAACCCTCTCAAGTCCTCCCCGTGCCCGTCCACGCGAGCATGAACGGATACTGCCCTCCACTCTATTTCCCGCAGCAACATCTCCCTTACGACCAGCCCTATCACCGGCATCAATACAACTCGCAGCAGCCTCCTCACGTTCACGCCGCCATCCTCCCTGGCACACATCAGCCGCAAAACCCCAACGTCACCTCACCAAACATCTCGAGTCCCGCCCCCACCGTCGCGTCCGCCGCCTTCGTCATGCAGCCCCTTGCGGCTCAGCGCCAACACCAACAACCTCACCAACAACCACCTCAGCAGCATCACTCTCACGGCGTCCACCCCTTGGCCCCACCGCCGGCCGGCATGAATTACTACCCGAATCTGCACTACATCCCCGATACGGCCCACCACCCTCACGCGCGCTCGCCCGACGGCCGCACACCCACGAAGCACACAAGCGACGCCCGCGCTGTATCCGTCCCGCAGCACGCATACCAGTACCAGAACGGGGCCCCTCAGGGTGTGATGGTCCAGACGGGGCATGGGCCCGCGTTCGTCATGTACTCGCTCGTATACCCGCCGCAGCATAGACAGCAGGAGCAGCAGGGGCAGCAGCAGCAGAGGGCAGGTGTGGGCAGGCAGGAGTGGGAGGTTGGGAAGATTGAGGAAGTTGTGTATCATAGCGGGAAATTGATATGATACAGCGTCCGATGGTGGATGGGCGTTGGAGCGTCGGAGCCGACGATGGCGCGGTTGTATTACGTTGCTGCGTCTGTTAAAAGGTCTCATACATTCTCATCATTAGTTATTGCTCTTTTGCCTCGTTATCGCGCCGCCTGGAAGTACATCAAACATCTTGCAGAGTTCTCTCCCATTTTTATTGTCAGTTACTGGCTACTCGCTCCTTGTCGCCGCTTTATCGTCTGCTAACTACCTGGCCGATTTGTATTTTGGGACACAACGTGAGCAATTACGCTCCTCTCACTTGACGCACCTTGGAATGAATATATATGCCGGTGGACTACCATGTTCTTGCATCGCGTTCTTTCCAAACTTTGAAATCGTATGAAGGGAAGGGTGCGGCCACGCAGCATACGCTGGGCCAATGTCCTCTCCAATCGAGGCTCCTCTACAGTCGCTCCGGCAGAAGAAACGCAGAACGACGGCAACACATGTTATTACTTGCTAGGATATTTCCATATTTTATTGAAAGAGGATAGCTCTCTCAAACCTGAACCGCAAGACCCGGCTGTAGTGGGGTCACCGTCCTGCTCCGCGAACCTGCGTCGACGCGTGCCACCCACCTCAGTCCAGATTCAGCTGCTCGCCAGAAGCAGTCAAGCAAATGAACTTATAGTCCTCAACGCAGCGAGGTAGCCACGACCGGAAGAGGGGTATACAGCGGGTGCTTGGCAGGTGGAAGAAACGTAGCGCGCGAAGTCCGCTCTGTCGCGCCCGTGTCGGCCGCGAACGCGTGGGAGACATACTCTCTTCGTGGCCTTCGCAAGGGACGTCCGTGGAAGCCCGCGAGTCACAGGGTGGCGGCGGGAGTCGCGTTCCCCTATGTCGACCGCGGACGGCAGCGGAAGGTCGAAGGATAACGGATGTCTCGGCCAACTTCGGCCGATATTGAGCGCAGTTGACGTTTGGTCTTCACGCAATTGCAAATCTCGAGTCGCGTCCCTTGCACCTGGTGGCACCACCCCCGGCCCAAGCGTCGGCCTGGTTCAGAAGCGCGACGGGAGCCCATAAAGGGCTGGCGGGGGCCCGCGAGGAAGCTCCCGTTCTCCATCTCGACTCCACCCCAATCTCCTCCACTCGCCATCGCAGCATCCCGGCTTGCCCCCGCCTCCAGCGGCGCGTAGCTGCCTCTCTCTTTGACGCCCGTCGACATTCACCAGCACGGTCCCCTGCACCTCCCCGCACCTGCCTACACCGTGGGCGGCGTGTCATCCGCGTCCTATCGCCGACATCCTCCCGTCCCGCACTCACCCGACCAGCTTCTTCACGGCTTCCACCACACCCAGCTGCGAGATGTATGTGTGAAGTTGGTTGGGTCGCAGCGGAGGAGAATGGGGTTGCCTGATTGCTAAAGACGGGAGGGACGGCGTTGGCGAAGGTGGAGAGTCAGGTTGCGTTTTGGAAGACGTTGGACAGCTAGGAGGCAGAGATGGGATGGTGTTTTGGAGTACTGGGAGGACCGGCGTGGTCGTGGCCGGAGAAGCAGAGTCTGGATTTGCTAACTCCCTTCCCCGCTTCACAGTTGCCAACAACGACCTCCCCTGCCGTCGTCACCTCAACCCCTTCAACCACACTAAACATAATCCCGCGCGGTTCGCTCACCTACTCGGCACGTCTTGACTAACATTCGACAATTGGAGCTCGTATGTATCCGCGTTTACAATCATTGAGGAGAGGAAAGGATGTGAGAGCGGAAGATAGCTGGGAGTGGTTGATTGCTGACTTACGTTGATCTGCCTTTTATTAATCTTCGCCCCTACTTGTCAGATTACTTTCCTTCAACTCGGAAAGCAGACAGCTAACGACACCAAGACAACCTCTCTATGCAACGACACCTCTCATCACGAATGGCAAGGCATCTCCATTATCTCTTGACTCGGCTTGGTATGCGTCCATCAACTTCTTACACCTTCAAGGCGAGTAAGGATCGTGGAAGCGGAAGGAGTTGGGAACGGGTTGGATCTCTGTTTGAATTGATGATGGACTTCCCAGTAATCTTTATGCTACCACCATGTCTCAGACTACACGGCTGGCAATTGCGACGGACGACGGAGACGGCGGACGGCAACGGCGACCGCTCGACTACCGACGATGACGGACGTCTGCGACAGAATTAAACCCCCCCCTTTTATTTTCTTTTTATTTTTTTCTTCTTTCACGATCTAGATCACTCGCCCTGCTGGTACCTAAGGATCGCGCCCGTGATCATCCTGTTGGATGTCGCGGTGAGAGCCTCTGACGTTGTGTTCCGCGTCTTGAGAGTTGGTCGCGCCCGGCCGTTCCGGCTACGGCCGCGAACGGTCACCCCTCGTTCGCCCCCCGAAGTCGGCCTCCATCTTTCACCTCCGAGGGGGTGAGACGTTGTAGAAGGTCGGCGAGCTGCCTCCGTGCTTGCGGACTTCGGAAGAGGTGGCGACACGGCCGTTGGATGGCAATGGGGCGGACGAGCGTGGATGTTGAACAGCCTCCGGGTTCGTCACTTCCATGATGCAAGGAAAAGCGAATGGGCGAGGCCGCGGATCCGCAGGACACAGGGGGCGGTGTGAGACGGGATGGGATGGGAAACTAACGTTCCCCTCTCTTTTGCAGCTATCGCGGATTTGTACTTGACGAGCAACCATGTGAGTCTTCTTTCTTCTATTCTCATTTGTTCTGTTACGCTTGATGCTAACTTCTACGTCACCTTCCACTTCGCCCTCTATCGCGAACCGGTGGCGATGAACGTCGACATGCCTTCGAGCCGAACCTCCACACGTCGGTACCCTGGCGCGTTCGACAACGACGGCAGCAAGAGTCATGGAAATGTCTTGCATAGCCGTTAATCCTCTCCTTGAAGTTTGCGCGTTTTTATCCATCTTTTGCCTTGTCAAGCGTACGGAGCCACCCGACGACGCCGTCAACTACCCACCACGGTCACGCTCACCGTCGTTTAGATCGTCTCGGTATTTGTAGTATCCGCTCTAATAAGCAACAAGCAGACGGTAGCTTTTGATATTCTCGAAAAGGATTTTTCTGCGCCGCCAACAACATCAACATCGACGGCCTCCGCCCGCTGGCTTCGAGACGACAGCGACGAGTCGGAGATCAAGATCGGCGGCCACTTCGAGATATGGGGGCTATGTTGTGGATAAATTGAGAAAGGGCGTGGAGTGTTGGAGAGTGTGGGGTGTTGGTGAGACGATATGGGAGACGTGGATACGACGGAGGTTTTTCGCTAGTACTGATGTCCTCAGGGTTTTCCCACGTGGTTTTCCCCTGAGGCGTGCCGCGAGGCATGCCGGAATCGGGCACTTACAAGATCTTAAATACATCGACATGACGAAGCGAGTTTGTGCTCAAATATCCTCTGCAGTTACAGATCCTGTGAGTCTTGATAACTATCCATTGCAGCGGAGCGAATCGTCGCTTGAGGAAGCACTGATGCGACTCCAGTCAAGGGGCATATGTCAATTTCAACGGACTTCAAATTTTGGCGAGCCCTGGGGCGTGGCGCCACACCCAGGAAGGATGAGAATAAGTCGCAAGGGCGAACGAACCTGGTTGGCCTTCAAAGATAGACTAAAACTGCAGGAAGAATTTTCGAGAATGTCGATCGCAATGCAGATAACAAAGCACACTAGGCATATATTAAGGCCTATCTATTTTCACCGCCGCGCTCGAAATGTCGCACGCAATCCCATCATCCCCCACTCCCTACTTCGCCGTAAACCTAAACCCAGCCTCTGTGAACGCATTCAACAGCCTCAAAAAGTCATCCTGATCCATCTTCATCGCCCTGCTGTCCGACATCCCAACGCCATCCAAGACCTCCTGCACCGCCATTTTACAATCAAAGTCCATCGGCTCCCCTAATCCCATCAGCGCGCGAACGGTCATATAGTTCTGCTCCAAGAGCGCCAGGGTGGTGGAGGACTTAAAAATGGCGCTGATGGTCTTGTTCTTCCTGCTGAAGATCAGCCGAAGAAGGCCGTCCCACTCGTTGAAGTCTATCGGGGGCGGGGGTTGGCGGGGCTCGATGCGGACGACGCTGGATTCGACTTTTGGGGGTGGGCGGAAGTTGTTTTTGCCGACCTAAATTTCGAATATCAGCGTATACACACTTTATTTCAACCGGGAGCATTCCAGTCGTTTACCTTCATAATGTGATCAACCTTTGCCAGCAGTTGAACGTTAGCGGATAGCCGGCAGTAGTAGCTGTCACCGGGCTTAGCCACTAACCGAAGCGCAAACTCTCGTTGGAACATGAGAATCGCGCATCGCCATAGCGGTCGATGTTGGAGAAGTTTAAAGGTGAGGGATGACGATATTTGGTAGGGCGTATTGCTGATGCAAACGTCGAAGTACGGTAATGTGACTTTCAAAAAGTCACCGACAACGATGTCAAGCTTCCGTTGTTCCGGTCTAAGAAAAGTAAGAGCCCGTGTGAAGGTCTCCAAAACCTTACGTTCCCTGCACCCGCTTTGATAACTCAGCCGCCAGACGGGGGTCCATTTCCACGACAGTCAGCTAGATTGATGAGACCCTCAACGTGTGGCATTTGGATTTCACCTTCTTGCATTTCTCAAGAATCTTCACGGACACATTTCCAGTTCCGGGACCCACCTCTAGAACAGCGTCTGTCGGCTTCAGCGCAGCCTGATGATTGAGAAGTCAACATCACCACCGCACAAGTCACATAACAGTGGAAGTTTACCTTGTCAACGATGGAGTTGACCACCAGCGGGTTCTTCAGAATATGTTGGCCGAGGTCCTTGTTGAACAGCGGGCCGGACACCGATCCTCCAGCAGCCGTGGCAGTCGATGTCTTTTCCCGGCCCTTGAATGCGGACTTGACTTTGGGCATGATGGTGATGTGGCAAAGAAAAGTCGATTGGTGAGTTTGTCAGATCCACCTTCAAGCCATCTGAATTTGGGAGTTCAAGCCGCCGTTCACATCCCCGCCTCCTTGAGCGGTTTTCCCTACTCCCAAGACTTCCAGCCGCCTTCGCTTCCGCATGCACATTGCCCGCCGCCATTACAAAGATGCTGAATTCATCCGCCGTCTCCCTATCGCAGTCCCATCCGACGCTCCCGTCGCAATTCAACGCACCCGCGACACCACCGACATCGTTTAACGTGCAATGCGTCGCTCTGATCGGGAAAACGGTAGTAGATTATTTGTTTTGGTGTTGAGTGTGGTGGCTGACTTGCGACACCAGAACAACCCGCTGTTCATCCGATCTTTCAACACGTCCCAACAACACCTCCGATTCCACTACTGCTGGTGAGGGAAGCGAAAAGCGATATTTTTCTAGCGAGTTCTAAAAGGGTGGTATTGCGATACAGCCATACGGCCGTCGATGTGATCGAAGAACGAGGTGCGTAATGATGTGTTCGCCGGTCCTGTCGGCAGTGTCTTGACACGTATCTGTTTGCAGTAAGCCCCGGCGCAAAGCACACGGACCTGTATCTTGGCCTGCTGTTTGCAATGGAGGACCTAGCGGTGTATGTTGCATGCCTTTTATGGAGCAATGGATTTACGATGTTCACAGCTTTGGTTACATGACGAACACGAAAGTTAAGCTTGTGGTGGTGATTGGGGTGACGGATGCGCCAATAAAGGATATGGAGATGAAAAATGTGAGGAAGTTCTGCCATTATACTCGTTTTGATGTTTACTCGTCACTTGCAGCTGTTCCGGCGAATCCACAACGCTTACGTCAACCTGGTCTCGAATCCTTTCTTCGATCACGAGCAGAGCGGTGAGATAACTTCGAAGAATTTCTATGCGGCGATATCGGAGATGGTCGCCGTTAACCTCGTGCCTCCCAGTCGGCATACAGTTGCAGCACGATAATGGATGCAGTATACAAGTGTATAGATTAAATGTATTGGATGGAGTTGGGCTTGTTTGTCTATCTAAAATGGTTATCGTCAATTCGACCGAAGATCACTTCCCCAGCTTGAACTGCGGAGGCATCGTGCCGTTCTCCCAACGCCCGCCGTCCACCACTTCCAGCGGCCATGTTTAGCTCGTCCGCCCTGTCCCGTGACCTCCCGGACGACGTCTGGGTCCTGATCCTTAATACCTTGGCGGCGTCCGACGACATCTTATCCCTCTCGCGCTACGAATGCACCTGCAAACGGTCCCTCCGCGGCGCCACCAACAACATCTGGTACACGGCCTACCGCTCCGCCTTCCCTCGTCTCACCACGTCGGTCGCCTACTACAAGGCCGACACCCCAAAGAAGCGCGCCGCGACGAACTGGAAGCGGAAGCTCAGGGCCGCGCGTCGGCTCATCAGCGACTGGACGTACCGCTTTGACGGGAAACCGCGGCAGCACATGCAAGAGATCAATCGCCACTTGATGGACATCCATGGCGGGATCAACGCCGATGATATCGATTACACGGGCGAGTTTGCAGTGGATTATGCGTTCGAGCTGGGAGGGGCCCGGAGGCCCTACATGATGCACGTGTCGGACGCGATGATTTACGAGGTGGATGGGGAAGACGTCGTTATGCGGCGGTACTTCAACTGCCTGCTCCTCGAGTACCCATCGGGGACGCTGGTGAACTCGCGGATATTCAGATCGATCGAGAGCCCGCCTGTGGTTCACATGTTGGATTTCACGAGGAAGGTGTTCACGGTCGTGATTGAGAGGGATGGTGTGCATCGGGCAGAGGCGTACAAGTTGTTCGAGCCGAACGAGGGCCCGTTGTTCAGCGTAACGGTGACGGGGAGCGTACGCGTGATCCCGCATCCGATCATTAAGATGAGGACGCCGGACGACGTGCCGAGCGATTACCTTATCCTGGGCTTCATCCACGACGGCGATGCGTTCGTGACGCACCACCACGTTACAGCGGGCGTTATCGATCGCAAGGTGGTCGGGCGGCAGGTTGAATGGATCTCCGAGTGCGACCCCTACGCCCCGAATCTCCTCATGACGGGCCACAGCCGACCCCGCAGCGGCATTACGATCTGGGATCACGTCAAGGGCTCGGCCCTAATGTCGTTCCACGATCCCTCTGAGAGCGTGCTAGGCGCGCCGGTGCACTCGATATGGGGCGCGGCCTTCGTCGACGAGGCGGACGGGTGGGAGGATCAGGAGTGGCAACGCCCGCAGGCGCTGATGCTGGCTTCGTGCGGGAATCATCCGGAGAGCTATAAGTTCGTCGTGTGGAACCTCGAGGGGGCTTTGAGGCTTGTTGGACCGCAAGCCGTAGGCACGGTGATGGATGAGGGGACCTGTCCGAAACTGTCGATGAAGCTGATTGAGACGACGTTTACCGTAGCGCGTTATGACGGTAGGGCATGTTTCGCTCATTTTTATATTAAGTTATATAATAATGTATCTCTTAACACATAGATTCGCCAACCTCCTTTTACGTTGTGATCCCTTTGCTCTATGTACTTACCTCGAGCGGGACTTTGCGCGTGCATAACCTCGACACCGGCGCTTTGCTGAAGGAAATTGTGGGGCTCGACAATGGGCTTGGGCTGAACAGGGGACCCGATGGGGAAATGGTGGTGTCTGGGTCGGATGTGATACATGAGATAAGCAGATGAATGTATATTGGGGAAATTAACATAATCACTCAACCTTCAAAGCAATAGTACACTGGTGCCTGTAATTAGTCAAGATGGGAACGTCATCTATAGTGTTCGTTTTTGTAAGTGCATAGAAACTGTGGAACCGCAACATGAATGGGACCAGAAATATTGGAAGGGTATTCATGTGGTCTCATGGACATGACACCCCTCCTCTTGAGCACGAACGCGCCAATGCTGTTTAAATGTTGGCAATGCCGATGCTGTTCAATCGTTGATATTACGATGCCATGTCTTCTCATTTTTTAACATTTCTTTTCCGTTTCATTTCTATTTACTCGTTCATACTGCAATCCATCCCATGCCCACCATCTGACTTTTTGTTTACACCATTCGTTATAATCTTTTTCGGCTCCATTGCGTAGTCAAAAAATATAAGGATATTATGAACAAACGGAAGCTTCGTTCTTAGTAGATATTGATCTCCTTTCACACTTAATGGACCGTTGTATTGGGAAGAGGCCGACTAATTTATAGACTCATTTATAGTGTATTGGACTCAGTCAGGAAAGTTGCTAATGCAGTTTTGGTCTGATAATGGACGTGGCTAGTACAAGGGCCTGCAACTGGAAAGGCGGACTGGGAAAACAACTGCTCCAGAGATATGATGACTCGTGCCCAGAAATACGGGGCTTCTAGTGCACCCCAGAGTTTCGCTGGTAGACTTTTTCGCTCCACTTTACAAAAGTTCACTTAGCTCTCGACTCAATCGTCACAAGAAGGCAACTTTTATTCTTTGGCATTCAAAACTCATGCGAAGGACTGAGTTCGTAGCATTGACCAGCTGTCTAATGAGAGGAGGCAAACGACAAGAGACAAGCAGCAAGGAAGATAGCAAGTACGGCAGGTTGGCGGATGATAAAACAAAAGTGCAAAAAGGAATCGAGAGAATGCAGATTGCAATCAGAGAGCATGATGAACTTGAGTGAATAAAGCGAGAAGCAAGGGGAACGAGCAAAGAAGGCGTTGATAAAAATGATGATGACCGCAGCTTCTTCAGCAGATCTGCGAGTTGTCCGGCTTGACCCACACCGACCCGGAGAAGCAGTCCGGGTCC
>JADGJL010000723.1:0-14972 GCA_027600665.1 Irineochytrium annulatum
ACCTCAGGCTACGGCAAACAATTGGACGCTACAAAACGAATTTTCAAAACCGCTCAGAACAGAATCAACCTCGACCGACTATATATGCATGCCCAATGTATTGATATCAAGAGTCCATATCTACACTCCCACATCTACACTATCGTATCAATCAGTAATCGAACTATCACGGGGCAATATCTAATTGCTCTACCTAACCTATGCGCTGAACCGGCGCTCGCCTTTATCTCCCACGCCTAATATCACTTATCGACCGCTCTTTGATTCTATTATCTCGTCGTCGCAGCCGTACCAGATGGCAGGTTGGTATGTAAGGACGACAAGCACGCATAACAGCCCCGCGCCCTTAAACCTCCTCCACCAACAGCGGCTCAGTTTGCCCCATCAGGGCGCTCCCGACAACCTCCGACCGTGCCTTCACAGGCCCTATTTTCACCGTCTCCGCGACAACCTCGGTCGCCAGATGCTCCTGGTCGTCGTCGTGCGGATTGATATGTTTCTGGATGTATTTTTCTGCGGGCACAGCGCAGCGTCAGCACGTGAAGTACTTTAGATCTTACCTTCTTCGCTCAAGACCAGGTCCGTGTTCCATGCCATGACAAAGAAAAAGGTCATGCCGACGATAAGCTTGACGGCGCAAATACATATTGCCAACCAGTGCTGGTAGCTCATCACGATGAGAAGGCATAGGGAGACAATGATGATGACTGACGTGAAGGCCACAGGCATTACAGTTAGATAACGCTAGAGATTAGTGGCACAACAGGAACTTACAAACAGCCGCCGCGGGCCCAAGCCTCGACTTCCATGGCCGTTTCAAATTGGGAAACCGTTTCCAAAGGTACAAGTATGAGACGGCTGTAGCACCGTACATTATGAGCAGGTAAATACTTCCTAATTCCAGCCTAAGTCCGGTTTTCACCGCCAAAGTTGCTGCCGCAACACTTGCGAGCCTACCTGAATTCGTGAGAACAGTGGCGATCTCGCCACCCTCATAAAAAGATGCGGCAGCTACGGCCAGTACAACTACGAAGCCGAACGTGGCGGCGGCCCAAGGAATGCGCTCTCTCTTGCCCGGGATTGAGGAGAGGGCCATAAATGTAGGCATATAGCCGCCACGGGCGAGCTTAAGTTCGGGTGAGATGGATTTTTCATAAGCATGATAAAACTTACCGCAAACGCAAGTCTCGAGAACGCATACGCATACGCTACGGTACTCGCCACATTCATCAAGTTCGCAGACACATTAAGAATCTTTGAGGTTGGGTTTAGCCTGGAGGATTACCTCAAACTCACCATGAACCAAGCCGACCCCTCCTCTATATTATAAATATATAATAACGGATCAATGTTGGGCCCAATGATGCTTTCTGTAAGCGTGTAAGTGCCAGGCGGCAGGAGCGGCAGCAGGACGATGTTGACGAAGTAAAAGGCGATCGTGAGTAAAACGATCGCCCCTAAAGCGCGTGGGCCCTCGCGAAGGAAGTCACGGCAGTCTTCGGCCATTAAGGGGATTATTTCGGTGCCTATTTTTTTTATCACGTGCATTAATGCAAGCTGTAGGGTACATGTCAAAAGCAGCTAATGTAACCTGAAAGATCGTAAAGAACGCTTGGGAGGCCGTTTATGAGGGCCGCCAGCAAGGTCGTCGGGAAAAGGGCCGTCAGGATTGAGAAGGGCGGGATACCGTCTGTGGACGCCGAATCCCCGTTGGTGGAGTTAGTGGGCGCCCACGTGCCGTTCAAGGACGTCCCGTTGAACAACACCCCGTCTATTATCGTGCCGTTAGACGCCGTGCCGGTAAAGGCGGAGACGCCGAAGTAGTTTTCGTAAAAGTCGAGGACGGCCCATTGGTACGGGTCAACGTAGGGTAGTACGGCGACTAAGGCAACGAGCGAAACCTGGCAATGCAAACCCATTACATTTTCGGTTAGGAATATTGGCCAACTTACAATAGTGCAGCTGGCCGTTAAGAAAACGAGGCTGTTAAAGAAGAGTTTCTGCGATATAAATAGGAGCGCCGCGAAGGCCGCGATGGTGAAGAGCGTCCACCATAGCGGCTGCATGTCAAAGCCTCCTAAGCTGACACTGCAAACGTAAATTACCGGATTTGGTGACCAGGGGAAATATCTTACAGTCCAGCGAGGTAGGTTATCTCCGATGCACAGTACAATGTGTACTCTCCAAGCTCGCACTGGCCGACCAGATAGCCCCAATAAGGGCCGAAGGCTGCCCGCGTATATGTCGCGAGCCCACCTATAGTAAGATGCATGAGCTCCCGGCTGCCGCAGGTTGTAGAATTCCTCTTACCCATGAATGGAAATGCCAGCATCAACTCATTCAAAATTGCTAGTTCAAAGGAATTATCGTCTTGTTAGCAAACGGCTGTGTTTTTTCACCTCCACATGTTAACACTCACTGCAGAAGCAAACGAAGTATGTGAACATGATAGCCCAGCACACGAGGTGGTATCCGTATCCGGTCGCTAGATCTACTTGCCACCAACCGAGCACCCCACACGAGATGTTGCCAAAAACAATGGACACGATGTGGATGGCCCCAAGTGTCCCAACGTTGAGCTTGCGGCGCTCAAAGACTGTTGATAGCGGTTGCAGTGACCAAAAAAATTTGGAAGAGGAAAAAGGGGTGGTAGGAGAGTTGACTTACAGGCCGAGCCCTTCTCTGCGTACGTCACCTTGGCCACATTAATACTGTGACGAAATAGCAGGATTTTTTTTTTTTTTTTTTCGGTTAGTTCATGGCGGCAAAAGAAGCACTTACTCTGAGAGAGCCGATGCCCTCGACAAGCCCTCCTTTGACCAGCCGGTCATCAGCGACCTCGGCCGCCCGTGGCGATCAAGCGAGTCGGCGGCCCCCACCCCCGCCAACTCTGGCCTGCTGGCCGAGGCGGCCGTGGGCAGCGACCTGACGGAGACCGCCTCACCGATGGGGTTGCGGAGAGCGCGCTGGTCGGCCATTCAGTTTCTGGGGATCATTCGATGTTCACGATAAGTCGAAGGGCAACGAGGGATCTGCAGTGATTTGCAGTGACCGTTGCGCATGCAAGTGGAAACGTCCGAAAGGCTGGACTCGAATGATGAGGAAGAAATCAGAGCTATTCAGGAATCCTTTCAAAGCATTGTCCACCCTACACTAAATTCATGATTCAGTCGACCAGAAACGGCATAGTTGAATAATCGGTCAGAAAAGAGCAAGCGCTACCGTGATAGTTGCTATAAGTTAAGGCAGAAATATAAAATTGCCAAAAAAGAAAACGCAACTTCAACGAAAGTCAAAAAGCAGGAAAAATGGAAAAAATATTTAACTAAAACCATGTGCTTTTCACCGACGCCGGCGCCGATGTCGGAACCAGACTACTTGTCCTCCTGCTCCTCGACAACTCCGCCTCCAAATCTGCGACCCTCTGGACGAGCTCCATGTTCTTCCCAATCAACCCATTCAATTCCTCATCCCTCCCAGTGTCCTTGGCGACAACCTCCACCTCCTTCATCGCCGCATCCCCATTACTGACCGCTAATTCCTCCTTGACCCTCCTCAGATCCTCCCGGTGCGCCTCCCGCTCCTCCTCTAACTCCCTCTGCATCTCCTCCCTCGCCCACCCGATCTCGAGCCGCCGGTGTTCGACGGCCCGGTCCCTCTCCTCGGCCATAAGAGCCTCGTGCCGCTCGCGTTCCTTCGACAGAGCCTCGGCCAGCTCAGCAGCGTGCGCGATGGCCGCGCGGCGCTCGGCGGCTTCCGCCAGCTTGGCGGCGGACGTACGCGCGGCCTCAAGGTCCTCCGTCAACTCCACGACGCGGCGTTGGAGGTACCGGTGGTCCTTGACTTCCACGGGTGACGCGGGCGCCACCGAAGACGTCTCAAGAGCCAACTGGGATGCGGCAAGCTCTGCCTTAACGGCCGCTAACTCCCTCTCCACCTCCTCCAGCCGTGCACGCGTCGAATCCCCGTCTCCCTTCGTACCCTCTGTCGGAGCAACCTCCATCGCAAGCGCTGTCCTCAAACTTTCCACCTCCGCTTTCCTGCTTTCCGCCTCCGCCTTGAGTTCCGCCACCTCCCTCTCTCTCGTCGCAAGCACGTCCATCACCTCCCTCGCATGCGCCACGCGGGACTCCTCAATCGCTCTCGCTGTCGATTGCTCCAGCTGCAGCCTCACGGCCGCAGCCTCGGCCCGAGCCACTGCCACCGATTCTTCGGCGGCCAGACGCATTTTCTCCAACGCCCGCGCATGCTCGGCACGCAGCGAATCTATCTCAAGCGACCCGGCATCCTTAACCTCGCTCAGCATCTCAACCTCCTTCTTATTCCCCGCCTTGACCTCCTCCATTTCCCGCACATGCTTCTCCCGCTCCGCCTCCATCTGAAACCTCACCGCGGCCGCCTCCGCAACCGCAGCCGCCACAGAAGCCTCTGCCGTCATACGCGCCTTCACATTCGCACGCAAATGCTCCGCGCGGAGGTTATCCATCTCGATCGCACCGGCGTCTACCGCAGCCTTAGCGGCAGCGTGCGCGTCCGTCAGGGACGCCACCTCCCGTCCAAGCGTCTCACCGAGCGTCTTAACCTCCCGTTCATGCAACGCCTTCGCGTCCGAGATCTCGCTCGCATGCTTAGACCTCGCCTCTTCCAGCAGGAACCGTGTCATGGCGGCTTCCGCCCCGGCACCATCAACCTCCGCCCGGGCCTTCTGGAGGGCCGTTGCGTGCGAAACCTTCATCGCCTCCATCTCCGTCTTGAGCTTCGCGATAACACCCTCAAGCTCCGCCCGGACAGCGTCGGCCTCCGCCGAAGCCGTATCGACTGCGCTGGCTTGCTCAGCCCGTATCTCGGCCACCGTCGCCCGAAGCGCCGCCGCGTCGCTCCCGTGGCCCTCCGCCCGAGTCAGCGCCTCATGCAGCTTCGCCTGTAGGTCCGAAACCATCCTCGCGTGCTCGGCTTGAAGCGACGCCATCTCCGCCTGGTGCGTGGCTTGAATCTCCACGACGCGTCCCTTCATCGCCTCCACCTCCGCCGCAGCCCCGTCGGCCTTCGCCTTCATCGCATCCAAATCCGCAATCGCAGCGTCCCCCCGCTCCACTGCGGCCTTCGCCAGCTCATTCGTCTCCGGTACAAGCTCGCGCCCCGCCATCCCCTCGCTCCCGACCGTCGTCAACCCCGCAACCTGCGCTTCTAGCTCCTTAACCCTCGCCGCCAGCGCGTCCGCGCTCCTCGCAAGCGCAACGTTCGCCGACCGCGCGGAAGTCAGCGCGCTGTCGTCATCCCTGGGTGGTGATCGTCGCGGCGGCGGCATCGGGACACCGCTGGGCACAGGCGTGGTCGGGGCGGGCGTGAAATCGTCGTCCGGGAGCGTGGCCGTGGACGCCGTCGAAATGGACGCGGATGAGATCGTCGCCTTGAATACCGGCGCCGTCGGTTTCGCATCAGGGTTCTGGGAGCGGAGCAGGGCCGCGTTCGCGTCCTCCAGCTCCACGACGCGTGACTCCAAATATGCGAGCCGGACGCTCTGCCTCGCGTGATCCCTGATCTCCCCGACCCTCTTCTTCCTCTCCGCCGCCGTGCCGCCACCGCCGACCGCATCCAAATCTCCCATAAGCACCTCCAACTCCTCCTCCAACAGTTTACACCTTTTACGACTCTCCTCGCCCTCCAACCGGGCTTTGATCAGCAGCTGCTCCGTTATGCCCCTTCGCTCACGATCGTTTACGCGCTCTTTCTCCCAGCTCTCGCTCGCTTTACCCCACTGCTCCCGCTCGGCGGCCCACGCGCGCTCCATCGCCGCCCGATCACGGGCGGCGGCGTCTAAACGGGCCGTGAGGTCCGCGATGAGCTGCTGCTGCGCGACCTGCTGTGGATGTGGCACGACGGGGGGCACGAGGGACGATGAGGATCGCTGGCGGGAAAATGGGTTCATTGAGGATCGCTTCTTCTTTTGCTTGGCTTGCGCGGCGGCGGGGTTGGTCGGGTCGGGCAGGAGGGAAGGGGAGAAGGTGACGGTTGAGGGGCCGTGGGAGGCGGAAGTTGTGAGCGGGATGGAGGGCTTGATGTAGTCAGCGGAGACGACGGAGCGGAGGGAGCGGATGGGTTGCAGGTCTTGGGGCGCCATCGGATTTGCGGAGGCGGTGGGGTGAACCCACGTCTCGGGCTGAAGGAAGAAGAGATGTTATATACATGAGCAGCGAGGCAGATGGCTTAGCATTAAAACGTAAGCTAAGAGGCGAAGCGGTACACCTAGCGTGCAATCGGTCCGCAGCTGTAGAACAGCATCATAGCAGTTAACTGATCACTACAACAACGACCGCAAACCATACACTCTATCTCTTCCGCCGACATCTCTCGCTAAACACACCTCAACGTCCTTCTCCCTCGTCGTAACCCGATTCAACACCGTCGGCCTGCTCTCAAACGAGAAGCTTGACGGCCTCCGTCCAGCCTCCTTCCCCAATCCAGCCAAATTGAGCCCTTGGGCCTGCACCGGCGTCCCGAACAGACTGGCGTGCTGCCGGGCCGGAGGCTGAGGAAACTCGGCCGACGAGGACACCAGCAGCGGCTCGGCCGGGCTGGGGAGAGATGGCGGGTTCAGATCCGTAGGCGAGGCAACCAAGTCCTGCATCCTGAGTCGACGAGCACAGCGGTCGAGGAGCTCTGGTGGCAGGAGAGCAGACACAAAGTTTGACTGACGAATGGAGAGGAAAAGCAAGAAACTAAGGATAATAAGGATATCACCGGTCGATAGAGCATTTCAACTGATTCCTCAACAGTTTGCGAGCTGTCCGCATGCAAAACTTCGAGATTGCGAAGTATTTACGGCCCCCTCTTCCCTCCTGCACACCCCCTTGTTTTCTACAATGGAAGTCTTTAATGATGAAGAGAGTATTCGAACAAAGCAACCAAAAAAGTAGGGCTGCACATCTACCGCCTTCTCCTAAGTCCCTTCCCCGATAGCTATGAAGTATAAATACATATTACCTAAAAAGCTTCGCATTATAGTCTACGTTCCTCTAATATCTTCTGCGCATAAAATCAGCTCTACCATACATAGATAACTATGCACGTTCTATCACTTACCCTCCAAAAATAAGATAGATGAGCAGGAGCGAAACAAGACAACCAAAGCAGGCAAGAGATATTAGATGCGACACGACTTTAAAAAGTACGACTCCAAGGTTATCCACCTTGGCATGCTCTAACACAGGCTTAAAATTCGCAGTGACTCCAGCAACGTTAAATCCACAGGTGATGATACTCCAATTAAGCTTAATCCTCCCGCATCGTCCTGCCTTCGCAATGCCCTCTTTCCTGATGCCTCTTCAGCGCGTCTGACCTGCTAAACCACTGCTGGCAACCTCCGCACCACGCCCTCCTCCTCGACGGCGGACCCTTCCTGGAGAGATCCTCAGTAATGTCCTCATGCCTCCTCCTCTTCTGCTTCTTCTTGGCCCTCGATAACGCACCATTCCTGGCCTCGCTGCTGTGGCAGCGCTTGCGGTTTTTGCTCGCCCGCTTCGACGAGGATGACTCGCGCGGGTCGTATTCTTGATCGTGGAGGTCCTCGGGGGCCTCGGGAGGTGACGGCGGCTCCTGTGAGTACTCGTGGGGCGAGTCCAGCCTACCGGGTGGAGTGGCGGGTTGACAGCCGCGTGGCGCGACGGTCGAGGCCGGTGACGCGGTGTGGGACGGCCGGTCGGGCAACTCTGGGTCCTCGGGGAAGAAAAGCGTGAAGGCGAACGTCAGCGGTGAATCGACCGGCAACGGCGCGTAAGGGCTCGGTGCCTCCAAATGCACGATCGTGGACGGCGTGGGAGTGAAGACTTCCCCGTCGATCTCACCCATGTCTACGACGAACTCCGACGGGCGAACGCTGTGCGCATGCGGGTCGTCGACGGTGTGGATGCAGCTGAGCGGCACGAGCACGGGTGTTGGCTCGTTCACCTCGTCCTCCAGCTCTCGGCATCGGATGGCCAGGCGATGGATGCCGGCCTCAAACTCCGCGGGCGTTATCGGGGTCGTCGGAGACACAGGCGGGTGCGAGAGGTCGATCTCGGCTGCCAGGAGGAGGGCAGTCGCGATTTCGAAGGAGCGCATTCGTTCCTCCGAGCGCGGCTGATCCCACTCGGACAACCTCGCGGCGGCGTCACCGGCGGCGGGAAGTGACTCTTGGGTCGAAATCAGGTTCTGCGGGGACGTCGGCGGGTCGATTGTGCCCACCTCGAGCTCGGAGGCGAATCGGGCCAGCGTGTTCCCGAGGTCTCCGGATCTTTCCTCCTCCGAGGGCTCGGAGGCGAAGAGACCGCCGGCATGATGGACCTCTTGCCAAGTCAGGAACGTCGGCATCGGCTGAGAGCGCGCGGTATGGTGTGGCCCGGTGAAGGAGGCGGCGAGCGAGGGCAGGGGGGCGGACACAGACTTCAGCGCCGCGGACAGACGAGTCCGACCTCCTTTGTCCAGCATCAATGATCCTTAATAATGAATCCTTAATTCATCAATCATATACCCATTAAATAAAATAAACTGAAATAACATAGGTAAAATACTTATTACAGAGTAAAAATTTATTAAATTTTTTGAGAACGATCCTCATTGGCAACTTGAAGTGTTTCACGGCTCGGTGACGTCGGTATTCAACGTCGCCGCATATTTGAGCTGGTCGAACATAAGAAGATTTGAGTAACATTGCTTTGCATCGCCGCTACATCCTTTGATACTCGCAAATATGATGGCAATCTATCACAGCAATCATTAATAACGCAATAGCCCAGCATAACGGTCACGGTGTCCAACGCGGTCGAGGCTACGTCTCGTCCAGGCCGACAGCGCCGCTTGCGTCGTTAGACACGACTGCAATTAAGTGTTAGGCATACAGGCTGAGCACAAATAAGCGCTTAAACGATCAATCAAACCGAACACAAATCACCGCTTAAAAGATCCACCCGCGAAGTGCCGGTGTAAAGCCAAGATCTTCATGATATAGTGGTGGGCTAGCACCAAAGTCCAACTCCTCCCTCCACATTGCCGGCCCAAAAGAAGTTCATCAAGCCCCCCCCCAAAAAAAGAGAAGGGTAAACACACGATTTATTCTCTATGTAAAAACCCACCGAGGGCCAATCCACGCCTGGGCAGCATCGCGAGTCCCCTCTCGCCACTATAACCACGCACCATCCCTCTTCTTGGCGCCGCCCATCAACGCCCTCACACCGCCCTCCAGCAGCACGGGCAAATACCATCTGCACCCCAAATCCTGCACCCAGTCGCCCCTCAGCTCCACATAGCCCATCCTCGCCTCCCCATCCCCAACACCCAGATAGATCACATAGTCACACTTCATCAACCCCTTCCCGCCGCGATACCCGATCACGGCCTCGTTCTCCGACGGCCGCCGCTCCACCACCAGCGACCCATACCGCTCGCCCACGCGCAGCGTCGGGAAGGGCATCGTGGTCGCATCGTTCACGTCCGGCGCGGGCAGGCCCGTGAGGAGCCGTTCGGGAGTGTAGAGCCGCGATGAGAAGATGGCGGACGCAAGGCTTTGGAGGGATGGCGGTGTCGCGTGGTTCGAGGGTAAGGGGCGGGTGTAGAGGTGGCCGGATCGCGCCTGGGGGCGCAGGCGCTCGTGCGAGAAGGCTGGCGGCGGAGAGGTCGAGGTGAGGGGTTGGGGCTCGGTCACGACGTCGCGGGTGTAGATTAGGGCCGCGATGAGCGGGGTTGGGAGGACCGCCAGAGCGAGAAGCCTGTTGCGAATGGTCATGATGCAAATTTGACGAACAAACAAGCCTCTAATTGAGCAAAGGGCAAGCCGTTACAACTGCGTTCATCATAATGAGAGCCCAATTTTTATGTGACGACATTTTAGCTTTTGTTACGCCGTATTTTATATCCTATCGTGATTTAGCAACATGCAAATGTAGTTGTGGAATATAAGATTCGAGCAAGCGACCTTGACAACTTCCAATGCAAAGCGTCCGTCGTCGCATCGGGATCCTTGGCCGCCACCTCGCGCCGGCGATGCCCGCGTCCGCAGCGGCGACCGCCGTCCCAGCCGTGACCCCGTCGCTAACCGCCTCACCCCGACGACCCGCCTCCTCCTCTCCAACCCCATCCGCCGCCGCGCCAACCGCCGGGACAGCCGACGCCAAGACCACCGCCTCGTCAACGGCCCCGATCGCGCCCGAGGTCCTTTCCCGCCGGCTCCAGTCCCTGCGCGTGTTCGTCCTGAATCGACCCAAAGCCCTCAACGCGCTCAACCTCAACATGGTCCAGCTCATGACCCCTCAGCTGAAGGCCTGGGACGAATCGGATCAGACCAAGGTGATCTTGCTCATGCCGGCGGAGGGGTCGAGGGCGTTCTGCGCGGGCGGGGACGTGAAGGACATCGTCGAGAGGGTTAGGACGAGGAAGCCGGAGGAGGTCGCGAGGGCGCTCAAGTTCTTTGAGGAGGAGTACAAGCTGAACCACTTGATTGGGACGTTGAAGAAGCCATTTATCAGCCTTATGAACGGGATCACCAGTTAAGTTGGTTTCGTCTTGGCCTTAGGACAAAAGATCGTGGCATCAACGAACTGAACGTGATTCTTTGTTGGTTACATAGTGGGCGGCGGTGTCGGCCTCTCCGTTCACGCTCCCTTTAGGATCGTGACGGAGAACACGGTCTTCGCCATGCCGGAGACCAATATAGGTCTCTTCCCGGACGTGGGCGGCAGTTTCTTCCTTCCTCGGCTCGACGGCGAGCTCGGCACTTACCTGGGTCTGACGGGACACCGCCTAAAGGGCCAGGAAGTTTGGCTTGCCGGCATCGGCACCCATTACGTGCCCTCGGACCGAGTTCCGAATCTCATCAACCGGCTCTCTGATATTGAGACGGACGAGCTCGAGGTCGTCAACATGGCCATCGAGGAGTTCTGCGACGAGACCGCCGCGGGAGGCGCGGGTAAAGGGTCGGCGTGGGACCAGTGGAGCCTCGGCGGTGACGTTGCGGGGGCGATCAACCGCTGCTTCCGCCACGACACCATCGAGGAGATCGTCTCGGCGCTCGAACGCGAGGGCACCTCATGGTCCAAGGCAACGCTCTCAACGCTCAAGAGCATGTCGCCCACGAGCCTTAAGGTGACGCTGCGCCAGCTCCGCAAGGGCCGGTCTTCGCACTTTGCGCAGTGCTTCCAGATGGAGTATGCGATGGTACAGCAGTTCCTGAGGACCCGGGACTTCACCGAGGGCGTGACGGCCACCCTGACGGAGCGGAGGAAGCCGACATGGTCGCCGACTTGGGACGAGATGATGGCGGGCGAGGTGCTGAAGAAGGAGGACCTCGACGCGTACTTCCCCGCGACGCCGGCGCCGACGGCCGAGAAGGCCATCCACGTCACACCGCCGGCGACGGTAGCCACCGTGGCCGCCTCGGGTCCTATCGTGCCTACGCTCCTTATGCCCGAGATCACGCCGCCGTTGGACGTACCCGGCGCCGGAACGAACGCAAGGGTGCCGAGGCCGGGGCTGCACTTCCTCAAGGACGCCACCTTCAGAGAGTACCCGCACAGGACGCTCTCGGGTTTGCCGACTGATCGCGACGTTGAAAAGGTGAAAAAAGGAGAGATCAGGAGGGGATCTACCGTCGCGCCCCCTTCGGATAAGGAGGAGGTCGTTCAAATGTATGATGATCATTTTTCCCTAGTTCTTTGATAAGTTGCTAACTCCTCGGAATGCGGCTAGTTTCCTTCATAATTGGGGCGGATACGACCGTATGCTTCAAGGGCCTATCGATGCGGCCTGGAAGCTGCCGGACACGATCACCATTGAGAACGGGTTTGGGAGGGGCAAGACGGGTCTGAGGGAGAAGGTCGAGAGCATCCTCGCCAGGAAATAAATAGATAGTTTGTGAGAAAAAAAAAAAAAAGGGTTTCCCGAAGCCCAGTTGACGGTTATGCTACTTCCTAAACCTTCGTATGAAATAAATGTCTTTCAGTACTGAAAAAATAAAAGATAATATTGGACCATGCCCTTCCTAGAAAATATGCACGACGTATCCATATTTGATACATAGTCGCAACACCAGTCGACTTGGCCACCGCCTCGCAGCACTTCGCTGACGCGGTTTCAACCCTCTCAATCCATCCCTAAGCGAGCGATGGTTTGGCCCTTGTGATCGAAACCTTGAAAGTGGTCCTCGCCGAGCGGGGGGGATTAAAGCGATCATCGCGGATAGTCTACTGGAAAAAGAAAAGCGTGCTCTCGTACCGGGAATGTCAACAACCCCGAAGTACATATAAATGAACCTGATAGCGGAGTCGCGCTCGCACTTTGTCGTCTCTTGAAAACCCCGTCAGTTAACATCTGGCTCACGGTCGAGGCCCTCAGCGACGAGGGCTTCCATAACTCCAAGTCGTCGTAGTTCTCGGACGCAAAGTCCTTGGCGTCATCCCCGCCGCGATGGATGTTCATTACGACGCCGGATGACGGAAGTGCGGCAGGGGAGAAACGTAGCCGCCATCCTGAAATTAAAGTTCACGCTCATGAAGAGATCCCGCCCTTCTTCCTGAAGCTCGTGCTTGTCCATGTAACGCCCGCAACGAGGACGAGTAAGTCAATTCCGAGGGCTATCTCGTCCACGGCCGTTGCCTCCGCAAGAGCGGTGCGGACTCTCCGGCGGAGGGCGGCGTCGCATGGGACGAAGCGGAAGGTGCGCGCTGCTAACGGATGGATGTGGCTGGCGCTTGCCCTGTTGCGGCCCAGCAGTGGATGCGGAGTTTATATTTTTAGCTCGATTCTCCCGCCAAAATGCGAACTTTTAGCCATGCCGCCGAGCCCGCAAGTTCCTCAATCATTGGAAATTTCAGAGTCAAGGTGGTCAGGGAGAGTTTGGTTGCGACCGCTCGTTATAAGGATGCCGATGCGGCGGGACGTTTGGCGCGGGGTTCCGCACTCAGATGGGCTCCGTCAGTGGGGAAACTTCCGAGCTTCTGAGATTGGCACGCCTGGACACATAATGGGGATATTCTCCACAATGGATAGTGAAGGGTTTCTTTCTGCTCCGTAATGCTTTCTAACTCTACTTTAGGCAACGATGAAAATTTGAGATCCGCTGACTGCGGCGAGACTTAATCGAGCACACTTTTAAAGGATTTGACTTCAAGAAGCTTCGACATTTATAGTCTCCATCCAGGTGGTATGTTGAAGAAACATAATCTTTGTTCCCAAACCATTCTGCCGCTCTTTTTCAGGGAAAAAAATGTTTTTGACGACTCTGCGATTGCTCATCGTTGTTACTCACTTTACTTAATCATTCATGTTTACGAAAAGGGCTAAAATAGGAGACGCCGAAGAAAACGGGATGTAAGGAAGAAGGTGCTAGATAACCTTGCGCACAGCGACTGCTTTGCCACCATATACCTTTCACAGTGTCAATCGCTAATACCCGAAACCTCATCTACGTGACTATACTCGTTGATCGGTTGTATGTCACCACCACGTGAAGTCCGAACGCGGTTAGTATCATAAAAAGCACTTCTTTTTTGGAAAGCACACTGAAGCACTTGCTAGTTGCACTCTTCGTTGCCGTTCGGTGACCGAGAACGGGTATCTCCACCATACAACATTTGCACCCTTAAGCTAATTCCATCGCCACCGCTTACCATCCCAGGTCCAATTGCGTAAGTGTTCTACACGTTGCGGTCCGTCAACTGAGTAAGGTAGATAACTCCACACGAGTTAGAAACTTGAAGCATGAAGAAAAACCTTACATAGAACGTAAATTTTTCAAATTCTTAAATTCCCAAGGCAAAACTCCGGAGAGAGAATTCTCGTGTAGGTATCTATCACTTAATTAAACGTATGAAACGTGCCACACCTGTCACATACAGGGTTTCCAATTTATCTAATTGCGCCATCTCTCTTGGGATGGGGCCGGACAGCTGATTATGACTTAAATCTCTGGTTGTGAATTAAACAATCTACTTCGTGGCGTTGATACACCTACAGACGTTTCAAATTCTTAAGTCGTCCAATTTGTGGCGAAATATTGCCTTGGAGTTTGAAATGAATAGTCCTACGCAATGTTATAGCTTGACGTAAAAGAAGTCATACAAGATAACAAGCTGCTCCAGATTGTATAACGAGTCGAAGATTTGAGGTGGTGGGCCGGTAAACTCCGAAGGCCTATCGTCAACAAATCTTGTTTTGATTACTACAACGGTTTTGGGAACAATCCTTACAACGTAACAATTCTCCTGCGTTCCTCGTCCAAGTAGACACTGACAGATTCTCTCTGAGGCCTCATGGCTCGTCCCTTTCTCGCTTGAATCGTCTTCCTCCACCGATCCAACGACCACCGGCAATAAGCCGCGACGTCTGGGAGGCCTTCAATGAGGTGATGAGCGTCAGACCTTTGTAGGACTGTCCGACGGAGTAAGTCGGAAGACCAAGAGGTGCGACGGATCGACGAGCTGATCGCCGTCAGAGCCGCCAGGTCCTCGAGCGTGCATAGCCAGTCGCAGAGGGTGAAGATGTGCTGCCAAATTTCGACAGGCAGCTGAGGGACAGCCATACGGTAGAATGAACTTCGCAAAACTAGTGTTGATTCAAAAATTTTGACGGTATGACGATCGCTTTGACCACCTGGTGGTTTTGCTTGTCCAATCCAGATGCATAACTCGGCTTCAACTGCAGTGGATGAACTCGATGTGACCGCTCAGCCCAAGTCTGGACGACGTCAAGCGGACACGGCCGAGAAACCTGATGCGGCCGCACGTTACGCGGATCGACGTTGCCGGCGAAGCTTGGAGCAATGGGCTGAAGCTGAGCACGGCGTCTCGCGTTGGCCCACTCCCCGGCCCCTCCGTTTACTTTATCGACATGATTTCTAATTGTCTCCTCCTGGCCCACAGCGAAGTGGTTTAAGGGCTGAGGTTTACCTACTATTGCCAAATTCGGATCCCAATGACATGATGTGTCCCTGAAGGCGAGACGAT
>JADGJL010000724.1:0-14967 GCA_027600665.1 Irineochytrium annulatum
CCCCAACCCCATCCACCGCCGCGCCCCTCGCCATCGCCCCCGCCACAACCCCGTCGGCCACCCTCCTTGCGACTGAGAAGCCGACCCGCATCAAGGTCTGGACGAAAGAAGAAGACTCGGCGCTTCTTCGCGCAGTCCGAATGTTCGGCAACCGCTGGGAGAAGGTGGAAGCTCAGGTGCCCGGTCGGAACCGTCGCCAGTGTAAAGATCACTGGAACCGCGTGCTTAGCAAGAAGGAGGTCGCGAGGCACGTAAGCGCGCAAAATATCGCAGTCAAGAACGCCGCGAGTGTTATTGGTGGGGGCAGAGATTTTCAGCTGTTGAGCGATGAGGAGGATGGCGGGTTGGCGGTTATGGAGGCGCAGAGGGCTGCGGGTTTGGGGGTTGGGAGTGATCGGGAGAGTGAGATGGATGGGGTGATGGAGAGTGAGGACGAGGACGATGAAGAGGAGGATGAGGATGAGGGCGGGGCGTAGAATCGGTCCGTCGTTGCTGCTGCATTATTGTTTCTTCAAAGGCTTGTGTTGGCAGTTCGTTCTACATATATCTTTGTTACACAAGAGATTTAGCTTCAGGATCGTTAAGAACGTCCTTGTCTTATTTTTATGCAGTCTACTTTTGTTCTTAGTTCTCCTTGTTCCCAATCTGCTACGAAATTAAACGGCCTTGAATATATTTAAGTGCTTGCTTGTTGAAGTTTAATGTGAAAGGTTGTGGTGAGACAAGGGTCAAACGCGTAGGCTCTTGTTGGCATGATATTGTGCAGGAATGTTGTCTTACATTAAATAATTCTTTCTGCGCTTAGTGCAGGCAAATAGATGTAAACATGTTGGGCTATATTTACGTTTCTGCACCTTCCTTCCAGCACATACAATATGATACATAAATGTCAAGCTGCGGATATACACTTCATCCCCATTGGAAACATCGCCCCAATTAAACTACTCTAGAAAAAAAAAAAAAAACCACGATTGTGCTAAAGCTACGCCGGGGTTGCATTTTCGACGTGGTTTCTCGACCTAAACTTGCGCATCAGCCGCGCCATCCAGCCCGCGCGGGCCTTTATCTCCTCCTGTTCCCGCCTATGCGCCAGCCACCGTGGATACACGTTCCAGAACTGATATGTTACAAATTAGTAAGATACGACACGGACGGGAACAAGACGTTAGCGCGTCGACCTTACCATGTTAATAACCACATACTCCTTGGCCTGATCAAAGTCCGATATCATCCAGTCTGCCTGCATGGCCCTCCCCTTCAGCTGGTCCCTCATATCAAACGGCAAGTTAACCTCATGTATGGCCCCCTCGCACACGTAGTGATTATAGAAGCTCGTGAACCGCCTTCGCATGTCCGGCGGGACACGACCAGGGTTGTCGTCCACCCACGCGCTAGACACCGAAAGTGCTTGGGACGCCATCACGGTTGAGCCGCGGCCACCAGAGTTGGAGGCGCCGAGGCGGTGCAGGAGGGTAACGCTACGGCGTATTGATGTCGGGGCCGCCGAAGCGGCTTGCGCGGACGGGAAGAAGGCTTGTCGCAGGCTGTGACGGGCGGAGGTTGGGCCCGAGGGTGTGAAGCGGAGCTCGGAACCTGTCAGAGACGGGCTCTTCGTTGCGGTCGCGCATGGTCCCGGTGCTGTGGCGTTGTCCCCTTCCGCCGATGACATGGATGCGGCGTTGTTATCGCCGGACTCCGGTGCTGTAAGCTCCTTCGTAGGACAATTCTCGTCCGACGCGTCCGCAACGCTCGCGATAGATTTAATGTCGATCTCTTGCGACGAGCGGCCCTCGGGGACGGTGGACATAAGGCCGGCGGATAGTCCGACGCCGCCAGCGTTCCGCGCGTCTTGAGAGCGGGAGGAGGACAGCGGGACGGGGATGGGAATTGTAGTGACGCGAGAGGATGCGATTGGATGAGAGATGGGTAGCGTGGCGGTGCGGTTGGCGTTCGGGGAGGCAATGTCGCCGACAATGGATTCGAGGCTGCCCCCGGTGGAATCGAGGATAGCACCGACACGGCGCATACGCTGTATACGTCTGACGGACCGGTCCGTTTGGTGCATGAGCTCCTGTAAGACAGCATGGTCAGTTCAGGAAAAAAGAGTGGAAAATGTTTTACTTTGTGTGCTTCCCAGAATAGCACATTCTCAACGCTCAACTCTAAAGGAATTCACGCGTCAGTCCATGTACCAGAACCTTGCAAAATTGCTTACCAGCGGCATTGAATTTTTTAAAAGAACTGAGTAGCGTATCGCTCTCAATAACTTTCTTAAAAGAATCCAAGTTGAGCATTAAAGTCTCCCGCTTCAGCTTTGCCTCGTCGCTATAACTTTTGACTAATGGAAGGATAATGGACGTCCCGTGCGATAGTAGATACAAGGTGATCGGCCTGGATACGAGGTTATCAGTCGGGCTTTGGAACGCAAACCAAGTTGACTCACACAGCTTCTTGCAAGGAGCTTGGTACAAACTTGAACATGATTAACATGTAAAGGGAAGCTGTGCAGACAAGAACATATTAGTGCGGCCATAACGGCAGATACGTCCGCTTTACTCACTTAAAATAATCCCGCATCCGATGTTAATAGAAAGCTCTAACGAGATCTTATGCGAGTCCTTGACGCCATAGAGCCCCCACAAGAAGAACGGCGCCAACACGTAAAAATCCTTGATAAATTGTCAGTCGTTCGCAACCCAAACAGGATGAGACTTACAACGAAAATAAGTGCGTAAACCAGCCCGTAGATCTGCAACTCAAACGTGCACCACCCAACATCCATGTATGGATAAATCCTGTACGACCTTGTAATGCATTGCGCGACGATGACCCATGTAACGAACACGGCCATGGCTGGTACAAGCCCTAAAATCATAGTCCGCTCCGTAAATGCCTTCTTCCTCCTGCACAGCCACGCGTCCGTGCGCCTGTCGAGCGCGCCCACGCATCCGTTACTGAGGGATTCGACCTCGTCGGGTAGGGGCGCGAGCTCCCGTGACGAGGAGGTTGACGAGGACGCGCCCCCCGCCGTCAGTTCCTTCGCTAGCTCGTCGGCCAGCTGACTCGAAGCGTCGAGTTCCGGATCGTTTGCTTTGCGGCGAGACTGGGTGGCCGCGCAGTCGGGCTCCACCGTAAAGACGCCGAGGAGCTTGGCCTGCTGGAAGCGGTAGTTGACGTAAAGGAAGATGGCGCGCATAAGCACGCAGGTAAGCCAGGTGCACATGCAGATGTTTAGAAGCCATACTTAATGGACATTTAGTTCAGTTATTTCCGAAGCAAAATGCAAACGAAAATGAGTTTCTCACGATTCACAAAGCATGGGAGGTTGCGAATGAGGCGGTAGTCTATCAACGCGAAGGTTGCGAGGACGCCTGAGGCTGCTTGGATGACCGTTAAGGTCGGCCCCCGTGCAGCGATGCACTGGTGGGCTCTGCGCCGCCAATACATCGCCACCGTGACAGCCGATCCAATGAGGAGCAGGCCAAAGCCAATAGCGAAGCCCTTCTGGGCCGCGTTCGACCACGGCACGGAACGGACGTCGTGGTAAACGATGGACATCGTTGCCACTTCGCTGCTGGCTGCTCTAATAAATTTCGTTTAGATATCAGTGCAAATGAAGCTAATTATCAAGTGGCAACGTTAAAATGTTGCGCATATGGACGAAAGAACGAAGAAAGCAACAACGAAGGAATCAAAGCTGAAAGAAGCAGATGAGACATTGACGTGAAGGGCCTAAACAGACTCGGACCGCGTCCGCAACGAGCTGTGTCGGGCGCTCGGCGGCAACGAGGAAACGGGCTGGAAACCGGCGGGTAGCTAACCTCTTTGTAATGCCCTCTCTCCACAAGCGGGTTCCAGAGCTTTAGGGGGAGTGATATCGTGCAGGCCGTCGTTCGCGAGCCTCCGGGCTGCGTGCTGGCAGGTGGGACGAATTCCGGTGCTTTCGCGACCTAGCTATCGTGGTTCTACGCGAGCAAGCGCCGTTCGACGTGAAGCTGGATTGCCGGGACTCGTCGCAGTGATGATTGCCCTCGCGATTTACAATGTAGCTTCCTGCCTCGGCCGCGGTCATCCTTTTTACCGTCCGGCGCCAACTCAAATTGGTTAACGATTTGGAGGGAAGGCCCGGGTACGATCCTTTGACGGTGTAAAAACATTAAACGAGACAAAGTTCAGGAAAAGTAGTATTAACATAGCAACCCGGCATATGCAAAATATAAAAGTAGCGCGCGGTATATATCAGGTAAAGATGTATAGAGCAATCACGGAGCAGGACGTATCAATCAAAAGTACATAGCTACAGGAGGAAACGAAAGAGTTATGAGCATACACCACCTAAATTGGTTCCCACCGGAACTTCTCATCGTCATAAAAAAAAAGCACGGCCGTTTCACACAATATAATAACACAACTTTGAAATAAAATATATACGCTGAAGTGCACGGTTGTTCCAAACTGGAGTACAACTCCTCATTCTACATTTCTGTTCCCAGCCGCCACAAATCGGCATCGGTTGCGGCTCAGCTACAAAGGGCACGTCGTTATCATGATTGCTACTCGAAATGGCCTCTGCACGAATCCAGCAACAGCAGTTGTCTGTTTTAGCGAATGCAGCCTTCGATGTCAACATACATGGTTGGGGCAACGAAAAATAGAGACGGTCAAAAGACAAGGGAAGAGGGTGGCATGAGCCAGAATTAGGCGAGTGCTTCCCATTAAAATGTGTAGAAAATTTACCTTCGCAGCAACATCACCCCATATCTACTTGTGTTGGAACAGAAAATTGCTCTCAGTTAAGGCGGGGTTCCGTTCTCAACGTGATTCCTCGACCGAAACTTGTGCATCAGCCGCGCCATCCAGCCCACGCGAGTCTTGCTCTCCTCCTGATCCCGCCGATACGCCAGCCATCGTGGGTATACGTTCCAAAACTGAAGGAGAACGAGGTCGCTAAGTACACCGACACGAGCTATGTTCAAAGCAAGTCCACCACCACCTACCATATTAATCACCACGTGCTCCTTGGCCGGATCAAAATCTGCAATCATCCAATCCCCCTGCATGGCCCTCCCCTTCAGGAGGTCCCTCATGTCGAATGGAACATTAACCTCGTATATCGCGCCCTCGCACACGTAGAGATTGTAGAAACTCGTGAATCGCCTCCTCATGTCAGGCGGGACGCGACCGGGGTTGTCGTCCACCCAAGCGCTAGAGACCGTGAGGGCTTGGGACGCCATTACCGTCGAGCCGCGGCCACCAAAGTTCGAGGCGCCAAGTTGGTGCATGAGCGTCACGCTGCGGCGGGTTATTGTGGGTGCGGGGTTGAGCGGTTGAAGGGGCGAGGAACAGTTATGGCGAAAACTGTGGCGGGCGGATGTGGGGGCGGATGGGGAGAAGCGGAGCTCGGAGCCCGTCAGGGACGGGCTTTTGGTAGTGGTCGCGCACGGTGCTGGTGCTGTGGCGTTGATAAGTTCCGTCGACGCGTCAGGCACGGCGGGGTTGTTGGTGCACTCCATTGCCGTCAGCTCCCTCGCTGGGCAATTCTCGACCGATGCGTCCGCCCCCAAGCTTTCAATAAACTGCGTGTCAATCTCCTTCGACGAGCAGCCCTCGGGGACGGTCACCATAGGAGCGGTGACGGAGAGTCCGACCCCGCCGGCGTTGCGAGGGTCGTGTGACCGGGAGGCGGTAAGCTGCAGGGCTGGGAACGGACCGGCGACGCGGGAGGTAGCGATTGGATGAGGGGTAGGGAGGGTGGAGGAGCGCTTACACAACGGAGATGCGTTGTCGCCGACAATAGACTCGAGGCTGCCACCGGTAGAGTCGAGGACCGTGCCGACACGACGCTGACGCTGAATGCGTTTAATAGAGCGTTCGGTTTGGCACATGAGCTCCTGTGAGACCGTGTGATCGGTTTAAAGGTAGTTAGTTCTCTTTGAAATAAAAGCAGTCTTACCTTGTGAGCCTCCCAGAATAGTACATTCTCGACGCTCAGCTCTAGAGGAGTGTGAGTACAAATACGGCAGTCTTTGTATTCTCAAACCGGCGGCATTAAACTTCTTGAAGGAGTCGAGAAGCGTTTCGCTCTCAACAACTTTTTTGAAGGAATCCATATTGAGCATTAAGGTCTCCCTTTTCAGTGTCGCTTCGTCGCGGTAACTCTGGACCAACGGAAAGACGATGGACGTCCCGTGCGAGAGGAGGTACAAGGTAATCGGTCTGACGGACGTTGAATTAGTTCGGCATTTGAAAACGCAACCAATGGGCAAACTACTCACACAGCCTCTTGCAAACTGTTCGGCACGATCTCGAACATGATTAGCATGTATATGGAAGCTACAGACGATAACACGTTAATAAGGCGAGAGCCCTAAAGGCTTCTGTTTTGCTCACACAGAATTATCCCGCATCCAATATTGATAGAAAGCTCCAGCGAGATTTTATGCGCATCCTTGACGCCGTAGAGCCCCCAGAGGAAAAATGGCGCCAAGACGTAGAAGTCCTTGATAAAAGTTAGTCCCCAAAAGGGAAACCTCACAGAAGAAACACTCACAATGAAGATGAGCGCGTAAACCAGCCCATATGCTCGCAGCTCGAACAAGCACCACCCAACATCCATGTCAGGATAAATCCTGTAACACTCTGTCATGGATTGCGCGACGATGACCCATATCACAAATACTGCCATAGCCGGGGCAAGACCCAATATCATGGTTCGCTCCGTAAAGGCCTTCTTCCGGCGACACAGCCACGCATCCGTGCACCTGTCGAGCGCGCCAACGCATCCGTAATTCAAAGATTCGTCCTCGTCGGGTAGGGGCGCGAGCTCCCGCGACGAGGATGTTAACGAAGACAGGCCTCCCGCCGTCAGTTCCTTCGCGAGCTCCTCGGCCAGTTGACTGGAGGTGTCGACTTCCGGATCGTTTTGTTTTCGGCGGGAGGGGGTCGGTGCCGACTCGGGCTCGGGGGTGAAGACGCCGAGGAGCTTGGCCTGCTGGAAGCGGTAGTTGACGTAGAGAAAGATGGCGCGCATGAGGATGGAGGTGAGCCACGTGCACATGCAAATGTTTGTGAGCCACACTTTGTGGGCAATAGGTATGTTAGGTATTTCCAAAGCGAACAAGGACAAATTGCTCACGATTCACAAAGCAAGGGAGGTTGCTAATTATGCGATTGTCTATCAGTGAAAAGGTTGCAAGAACGCCCGAGACCGCTTGGATAACCGTCAAGGTCGGCCCCCGGGCAGCGATGCAATGATGAGCCTTACGCCGCCAAAACATCGCCACCGTCACAATCCACCCGATGAGGAGCAGGCCGAAGCCAACGGAGAATCCGATCTGCGCCGTGTCCGACCACGGCACGTACCGGACCTCGTGGTAGACGATGGTAGACATCGTTTCGCTTTAAAATGGCCTATAAGTGTCGACTTCAGTCAGGCGTCAGTTCGATGAAGCTGTTCAGCTGGTAGCGAAACCACGGTCCGCTAGCAAAAGAGCTATCTCCGTTTGACACTGGCAATATAAGAGTAGGCATAAGTGGAGAGCCAAGAAATGGACACAAAGGAAGCAAATAAAAGAAATACGAAGCTTAAACGAACCAGAAGAAATGCTCGCGCGTAACGCCTAACGCAGTTATCCTCGTCAAACGACGGCGACGCGTCCGCAGTGCTTGTGCCAGTTCGCCGGTCGCGTTCTGGGACCGACAACGAAACCGCCCCAACTTCCTTCGTAATGTTCTTACGGAAGCTTACAGAGCCGAGCAACGTGTTATCTTGCCAGGGCGTCGTGTGCGAGCCCCCTGCGCTGCGTCCCTCCTGCGCTGCGTCCTTCTTCCCAGCGGGGACGATTTTCCGTGCTGGCTGGCCTGTGATGATTTCCGAGAGATTTACTCTATTGCTTCCTGCCTCGGTCGTTGTCCGTCGCCCGCTTGCACGCAGCAAGGCTATTTGATATTACTGAACAAAGCACTACGAAGAAAATGGGGAAGAGAAATTCAGAATATGAAAATACCAACAGTTTAAATAATCTCACAAATGTAACGCGCAGAAAATTAAAAGGTGAGGAAGTGATACGAGCCATCACAGGGCATGCAATCATCAATTAAAAATTACATACCAACACGAAAGAAGGCGAGAGGGAAATAAGAGCGTGAAAATACCCACACTTGCCGATGGGGAGCGGTCTCACCAGCCCTTCTCATAAGCCTTAAAAAAACGGCACAGCCGTCCCACACAGTAGAAGAAAGGAAACCCCGAAACCCGAAAAAAGTATTCACTGAAAGGCCTCCGATGTCCCAAATGAAAGAACAGCGGGCCATTCCTACGTTTCTATATCCAGCCGTCATCACTCGGCGTCGCGTGCGGCCCAGTCACAAACACCACACGGTTTTAATACCGTTAATCATGCTTATCACTCGGCTGGCCCTCTGCAACAAACCCCGCAACAGCTACCGGTTTCCCCTTAGCAAACACGTAACCTTCGATGTCGATGGGCATGGCCTTAGCACCGAACAAAAGAGGAGGGGAGGAGAAAGGGCGGTAAGAGGTAAAAATTAGATATTGTCTCGGATAGGGTATTTAGAATAATGATTTACCTTTGCAACAAAGTAAGCAGTTGCGGCTGCTGCGGCACCAATGAGCATCATTTGCACTGCAAATATAAGGTCCGTAAATAAAACCATCTGAGGTGTAAGCAACTGAAAACTTACGTGCGGATAGCGGCGCATTTTGAACACCCAAAAGCCTCGCCTTGACGTATCCGAAAAGGAGTAGGACGGAGAGCGTGGCGACGATGGAAACGTGGAAGGCTTGTTCGGCCTCGGCGAAAAGCATGTAGGGGATCAGAGGTACCAAGCCGCCCATGAAGTACGAGAAGCCGATCGTGATGGCCGAGATCCAAGACCGCCGGGCATCGGGCCGCTCTAGCGCCAGCTCGAACTTCATCATAAAGTCGACCCACTAAAAAATGAATTCCTTCAGCCCGCCGGCCTGTCCATCCGCTGAAGACTAACTAAAAAATACTCACCATCTCCGGGTCCGCCCTCAACCGCTCCAGCAGCGGCTCGACCTCATTTTTCCCAACACCATAGGGCTCAAACAGCTCTACAATCTCCGCCTCCTCCCTCCGCGGCATCGTTAGGACCTCATGCACCTCCCTCCTCCGCTCGGCATCGTAATGCTCAATCTCGCTCCGGCCAGCAAGGTAGCCGCCCAAACCCATGGAGATCGCTCCAGCAACGATCTCGGCCATGCCGGCCGTCACGACGATGCGGCTGTTGTTGAGTGAGGAAAGTCCCGCCGCGAGGGCGAAGGGGACCGTCAGACCGTCGGAGAGACCGACGATGACATCCTGGATAGTAATAAGTACAAAGATAAAAAAAAAAAAAAAAAAGGTTCAACGGGGGCGTGCGCGTCGGAGATGGAGCATGCGAAAAAAACTGAAGGATGCTCACCCTCACGACCTCCGCGCCGAAGAAATGCGGCTCGTCATGGCTGTCCGTGGTGCTCATGGAACGCCCGCTCCTGATGCTGTCGGTTAAACTGGCCGAGCCGGGGCTCGAGGCTCTCGCGCGGCGTTTGTACGAGTGATGCTTCAAGGGGGTGGTCTCCGACGGGGAGCACGGCTCCTCCGTGGTGTGGTCGTCGTGGCCGTCGGCCGGCATGGCGAGGATGAGATCCGGCGCCCCAACTTCAGTGGTGGAGTCCGCGGTGGTCGCCCCGTACGCAGAGGGTTGAGGGGACGAGGTGCGGCCTGAGGAGGCGTCCGAGCGCGGCATGACGGGACGGGAAGGAGGTTTGAGAGGGGGCGGAGGGGACGGCTATGGTTGGGGACCTTGGTGGTCGAGGCGTGGAGTCGGGCGCTGGCTGTGAACGAAAATAAGAAAATGTCCAAATCCGGTTCCCAAAAAGCCTCGTCGGTTCTGTTTTACCGTGGGATTAGTAACCAAAAAAAGATATCCGGGAAAGAAGGTGATAAAAACAAGAGGAATTGTTGATACATGTTGCTTAAAGCATAATAAACAAGAAGGTTCAAACTACAATGGGCCTCAATACGAGTGCCCCGCGCCTCTACACGCGCACATCTACCCTTATTTTAAATCCATCCTGTCGCCGCCGCCAACCACCTCGCCCCAGCACACCTTCCTTTCTCCGACCCTCGGCGTCAACGTGCGCATCCCCTCTACCCCGCCTCCCTCCTCATCCCCAGCATCTCAACCCTCCACCTCCGCCTTTCCACCTCGACCTCAACCTGCCTCCTGCCCGCCCTCACGACACCGCCTCCAATGAACCCCTTGCGACCCCGCGCGACGAGCCGCGCCAGCACGCGAACGACGATCCCAACAAAGTTCGCTGCGTGCTCGCCGCGCACGCGCACGAGACCCATCCCGCCGCCGCTCCAGGTCGAAGACGAGAGCTCCGATGACGCGGGTGCCCGCGCGGACCTCGCCGTCGTCGCCGCAGCAGCGGCTCCCTCTTCTCCAATCAACGCGTCGTCGTCGCCGTTGGCCAGCAGCGGCGTCGCTTCGGCCTTGTAGGTCTGGATGGGCACGACGGAGATGCGCAAGGGCCCACGCCGACGTCTGGCAGACGCCGGACCGTTCCGCGTCGACGCCGTCACCGTGTTGGGGACCGCCATCCGCGCCGTTTCTGGTTCCGAACCTGCAATTGTGCCGGAGGGCGAAAGGTCGACGACCCGGATGGCGGTTGGGCTCCGGGGGCCTTCCACCAGCTCCCACTCCCACTCCTCTTCGGTCCCTGCATGATCTGGCAAGCGGCCGTGATCATCCTGTTGCTTCGACGATGGTGGCGGGGTTGGCTCAAAGGAGGAGTCGATGTAGGTTGTCGTGGTGGTGTCGGAGGAGTGTGACGAGCCCGACGAGGACCCGCCGTAGAAGCTGGCCGTGAGGCGGGAGAAGGGGTTCATGCTCGAGCACAGGACGAGGAGCCGGCGGGTTGAAAGCTCATCCAAGGTTCAACCCTCCTGGGAACGTTTCGCTTCCGTCGTGGCACAGCGGGGTCAGGAGGGCCGTACAGAGGCGGGGGCGGGGGGCCGTTCAAGGATCCGAAGGAGCGGCGTCACCGACAATAGAATCGTGTCGAGGCTGCCGAGAGAAGCTGCATTCAATTTGAGGCGAGGTCAGCGATGGTGTGCTGGAGGTTGAGGTGGAGCTTTTTGGTATTTGCTTTGCCGCCATCGTCGCAGCGGACAGCATAAAACTTTCGTAAGGAACAGAATAAATAGCATTTGATAGATCCTCGACCTTTTATTACAACGCACAAACCTCAACCAGAGTGTACACTGCTAATTCGTCTTCGCTCTTTTGCACGAAAAAAAAAGGCTAAGTACAAATCACAACCCCCCTCCATCCAACCTACAGCGAGCTAACATAACACCGCCGTTGGAGGTAAACTACCACACATGCAGGCAGGCAAGGATGCTGAATGGGGAAAATTTTGAAAAATAAACAAGAAAGTTGGTGTGTAAGTCAAAAGTGAATGAATGAATACAAGTGAAGTCATAAACACGTGGATGAATACAGGTTATCGTGAGCGCGACCACCATATACACATCCCTATCAAGTGATAATGATAACCAATTAAAGTGTACTACAGCCCACAAGAATTAATCTCGTGTAATAAAAGCAAGACCGAATATCTCCTAACACCAACGTAATCGATGCCCAGAATCTCTCACATCACACCCAAATCCCCATCCCATAAACATCTCATCGTGCTGATTTAAAAATATCAAAGCATCGCGACAACGGCGACGACCAATCCCACGATCCACATAAACGAGCCCGAGGATCGTGCGACGGAGTCACCCGAGGTCGAGGCGCCGCCCGTCGCGGCGGGTGTCGTCAAGCCGGGAAGCGTAGCAGTGGCGGGCAGGACCTCCGTCGTCGTCTTGTGTTTCGGGTGGCCGCCCGAGGTGGCCGGGAGCGTGAACGTCTCGACGACGATCGTGGTCGAGGGGAGGATCGAGGTCGTGATCGCGTCAACGCCCTTTTTTCAATTTTTTCAGTCAGCGCAAAGAGAAGAGAAGAGCAAAAGTTTCAATAAATACCTGGGAGGTCTTAAGCTGCTCGCAGGTCGCGAGGGCCTGGGACGCAACGGCGCCGGCGTGGGTCAAATCCGCGTTTTGGCACGAGTTCTGGATGCAGCTGACCGTGTCCTTGGGTGCCTATAGTTGGTTCGCAAGGAAAAAAAAGGGGCGGTTAGTGCCATCTTCTTCAGCACCAGGAGGAGTGTGGAGGAGAGGTGGCGAGGGGAGGTGGCGAGGGCAGACACTGGCGTCGGAGTTGGATGCGGCATCATGCATTGCAGGAGGTGCGCGGGGAGGGGAGGGAACGAGGCACCCCAACGGAGTTGAGTTTGGCATCATCCATTGCGCCGGGGTACTCCATCGGAGTTGATAGCTGGCATCGTTCCCAAATTGTGCCCGGAGCTCCGGGGATTGCAAAAGAATACTCACGGAGGCCAAAAGGTTGCAGAGCGCGGCGGCGGAGGCGGTGTCATTCGGCGGGAACACGGGCAGCGACGAGCTCAGGCAGCCATCCAGGCACACGGGGAAGGACGAGACCTCGGAGGTGAGCTGGGAGATGTCCTGGGCGGAGACGGCGGCGATGACCGAGAGGAGGAGGGGCGCGGCGAAGTTGAAGGCGAGCATGGCGGGCGGGCGGGTTCGTTCGATTGAGACGGAAGACGGAGCGAGCGAGGGAGCGACGGGATTGTTGAAGTTGGGCTTTCGTGGGGGTTGCCCGGTTGGGTTCGAAGGTATTTGAGAGAGAACGCGGCGGTGGAGGAGAATCGGAACAAGGTGGAGATTTCGGGCGCGATTTCTGGCGAAGATTGGCGCTGGAAGCTCGGCAGTGGCGGAGTATGAATTGTGGGGAATCTGGGAAGACCTGACAGGGTCGCCACACAACCGTGGCGCAATACTGGCTGCCGTCGCCCTGGACATGCACACGCCGCCGGTTCTTTGGACTTAAAAAGGATATCGTCAGACCCTAAAAAGGGGTTTCATTCTATTACGAGGAAGATCCTTCGATAAAAGAAGCGAGCCGGCGCGTCAATAATCCGCACAACTCCCAGTAGTGATAATATATACCATACGGGCAGGCTGCAGGTGAAATCAAAATATCAATACACCAACCACCGAGTTTGATTGAACGTATGTTAATTCGACGTGAAAAGGCGACCCTTTTTACATTGCTGATACTTGTGATTCCAGTTACTCCATAAAGTTTGTTGTAAGTACAGAATGGCGTTGGCGCGACTCTTTGTCCTTGGTCCTCCAGCCCACCTCGAAAGGAAGGGCCACATCCTCAGCAGCCATCACGAGTAATGTAATGGTTTGACACCTTTGAGCGATCCCTTTTTTCTGTTGAGTGAATTGACATGAGGACGTGGATGACCGGCGACGAGGTTCGTTTCGAGCTTGCAAGCAACGCACACGCTCATTCATTGGATTTTATATCTTCACTGCTTGCCCTCTAACAAAAGTAAAATTGCTGTGCGCATAAAATGTTATCTTAACCGGAATGAGTTGATGGGCGACGCCAATATCTTCTGTTTATTTTAATGCTTCCTCAACAACATCTCACGTCTGAGGCGTGTTGTATTTTAGTCACGACAGAGGAAGAAACGGATACGCAGTTGTTTCAATCAGCTAGTTTAGGTTAGCTTCCGTGTAACGTCCATTCGATTCCAGTCAAAAGGGAGAGGCATCCCGCTGGCTAAAGCTCCATTGTCTGCCAACTCTCCTTCGCAAGTGCCGCGGTCTCCTCCCGAGGGCCTAAAATCACCCTAGATGAAGGGCGTCCGCAGACATAGGTCTGAGCCGCCGCCTGGATCGACGGGAGCGTTACTCCGAACAAGCGATCGCGCCGCCTGAAGAAGAACGGTTAGGTGATCACTCGCACATCAAAGAATTGTCGTCAACGTACGCTTGGAGCATCTCATCCGTCAGGCCGTAGTAGTAGCGAGCCATTCCCTGGTTAAGGTCCCGTATTAGCAGCGGGTAACGATAAAAGGAAAAAAAAAGGTCAGGGGTCGGACGAAATATACCTCCTGATCCGGGCTTAAAGGCGCATCCGTCTTTGACAACACAGAGAGCTTCGCCTCGTTTAACTCCCGCTCCGAGACGTTCTTGACAACATCCGCCGCCCAGGTCTCAGCCCGATCGTACGCGCCCATCGTCCTCACTCCGGCCCCCGGCGGGTCCCTGTAAGAGACCATCGAGAAGACGCCTCCCATCGCCGAGTACCGCGCGAACGCGCCGTACGCGCCGCCGATCTCGCGGACCTCGCGGTGGAGGAATCGGTGCGTCATAAGCTCCGCTAGAATCTATAATTGTGGAGTGAGTGAGAGCTGAGGCTTTTGGAAATAATGTCACCTCGAGGCTTGCGCCATCTTTGTGGGTGTAGGGTACCCCAAGGAAGGCACGGGCGGTATGGTTGATGGTGAAGGGAAGCGGGATCATGGTGTTCGTATATGTCGGTTGGAACGGCTATTGAAAAGAAGCATCGTAAGTAAAATCTCAACACAGATCCATCCATCTATCTGAGAAACAACAGCAGTGGGTCCCCCACCTCAGCGTCCACCACCGCTTTATCTGACTTCAGCTCCAGCCCGGCCGCGAGAGCCTGCAGGGCTTTTTCATTGACGCCGAAGGCCTCGGCCTTCGCATTGACAGCCGCCTTCGTCGGGAGCGCCGACTTCCCCACAAACGTCGAGATTTCCTATCGGAGCGAACATCGTCAGCCAACAGTGAAAATTAATTTAAAAAAAAGCACACACGTACCCGCAGCTTCTCCAGCGCCTTGCGAATGCCCTCCGGACCCTCCTCCTTCAACTTGTTCAAAAACACAACCAGCTCAACCCCCTCCAACGTCTCCCTCATCCCACTCGTCCTCGTGAGCCCCTTCGCCGCAAACCCGGCAGCGCTGACATGACCCCTATCCGCCAAC
>JADGJL010000725.1:0-14570 GCA_027600665.1 Irineochytrium annulatum
CCCCTCTAGTGGCAGAACCATTTGCTGGCCGTGCCTGCTTTGTTCGTGACCTCTTAACCAGCAAGAGATCACTCGCCTCGACTATTATAACCGATTGCCAAGTGGAGGCGAAGGAGGCAGTACAACGTCGCAGCATCGTTCCCCGGTGTCTCGCCTCGCGGAAATAACCAGTAGAAATGGCGTCTACTCCGATATGGCCTCCCTAAGCCTCGCAAATTTTGCCCGCTGTTTCTCCAGCTCGCCCAGAAGGCTCTGCATCTCTTGTTCGTGGTTGTCTTTCAACGCATCCACGCTCCTGAGCTCCGTCGTAAGCTGATGGATGGAGGACAGGAATGCTTGCCGCTCCATTTCCATGGACTGGGATGACTAACGTGTATGTGTTAAAATGACACTTCAGATGCGGACTATTACATCTCGTAGCTTCTTCAATTCCTCTTGCGCTTTGTCCTTCTCATATAGGCTTTGCGCGACCCTATTCAACAGCTTTTCCTCCTTCTCTTTGAAAGTAACTGTCATCCTTTCCACCTAAAATGGTTGGTTATCGACTGCAAGCCAAAGAGGATGAATGAACAGTACCTCCGACTCTATAAGAGCAATGCTATCGTTCCGAGCTCGCAACTTTTCCGCAATATCAGCTACTTCCTGCGCTAAAGCCTCGCGTCGTCTCTCGGATTTTGACAGCGACTCCTGCAGATCCGCAATTGTGATTTCGTTGTCTTCGAGCTGACCAAATTAGCAATCATCGCCTCCAGCTTTCTCCAAACACCTCTCCCTCGAGCTCACGAATCAAAGACCGGCATTTGTGCAGCTCGTCAAAGCCCGCCTCCTTCTTATGAGCGTTCTCCTGAAGAAGATTTGCATGCTCGCGAGTCTGTCCAACCGAAAATCCATTAGAACATAAGGTACACACGGACGGAAGTGCGTTGCCATGCATACTTTGTTCTCTAGATTTTGCTTCAAAGTTTTGATTGTTAACAGCTGATCATCCAACATCTTCTCCTTTATCCGCAACGTGTGGGAATGCATCTCGTGGAGGTCGTGGAACTTTTTACTTTCAGCTTCTAGCACGTCCACTTTCGCGCGTAGATTTCCAGTTTCTCTCCCGGCATTCTGATGCAAGTAATTAGCAAAGGGGGATGAATCAAATAGTAGCGAAATACATTTAATTCGGCTTCCAGACGTATTTTTTCAGTTGCGATTTCCGCAATTTGCTGTTACTTTTAGCACACATCCCGTGCAATACTTCTTACTCGATCCTTTAGGGCCAAGTCGTGGCTGAGGGCGCTAATGCGTTTCTCGCAGTCATTCTTCTCCGAATTCATTCTGTCAAGGTCTTTCAGCCGCTGCTCAAGGTCTGCAGCTTTCTCCTAGTCAAAGGTTCAGCAGCTCGCTTTACAAATTGTACGAAACCTGAAAAATTGAATACGACGCTTCACTGTGCCTAACAAGGTCATTGATACGCATCTTTTGATCTTCAACCACTTTGGAAAGGTCCTTAATTGTAACGACAAACATGCGCTCCTTTGAAGAAAGCACGCCGTTTTCCTGCATTATTCAAGTTTATGCGCAAAGTAATGAACCGACCTTGGCCAATTCGGCACATCGATCCTTTTCACTATTTAAGGACGCCAGCAGCAACTCATAACGCTGCCTTTCCTCTATGCACAGGTTATTACATGTTACCCAAAAAGACTGCCCACCTTGCAACGCGTTGACATAACCGTTCTCTAAAGCGGCCTTCTCCGCACGAACAGCATCCGCTTCCTGTATGAGAGCCCCCACCTCGATCTCATACTTCCGGATGATCTGTTTTACTGTCTTGTTCGTTACCTCCCATTCTTCCAATTGGCGGTTTCTTTCCAAATGTCATGATACGCTTTGATTCATATCCTACTCTTTAATCTCGGTGATTTTCGACTGAAACCACGTTTCCCGCTCGTTCATAGATGTCCCCAACGCTTTCAGATCCTTCTGAAGTTGCTTTATCATCTTCTTGTAGATAGATATCTCCTTCGTGGACTAGTATCGAGCATTAGCTCATACAGCAGCATTTGAATACCTGCCTTGATAGCATTATCCCTCATTTGCTCCTTCTCCTTTGTCAGTACCTCTACTAGCTGCGACCGCTCCTTAAGTTCCCTCTTCAAGCCGGTTTTCAATTCCGCGCACGTCCTCTTTGCACTTGTTAGGTTCTCCGTTAACGCTCGACGAGGTTGCCACAAACATTTAAGTCCTCCTTGTCGTGCCTACATCTTTCCTTCTCAGCGGTCAGCGTCGACAATAGCTTCTTCGATTCATCGAGGGCGTTGGCCAATTGCTCGTTGCGAGACTCAAGCCTCGCAACGGCGGCGGCCGCCTCCTTTTCCTTCTCCATCCGTTCTGCCGTCGCTATTTCGAACTAAACAACATCATTAGAAGAAAGTAAATAGGGCCCGCACACACAGCGTGGACGACACTCACTTTCTTCCTCAAATTCGTCAATTCCTCCTCCGCTTTTGCCAATCTTGCCCGTGTAGCTTCCAAATCCGCGTCCAGGTCCTTGACCTTTGTAATATACATTGATTCCTTCTCCCGCACCACAGCCTCCTCCCTCTCCAAAGCCTCGATGAGACGAAGTGCCGAATCCTCAGGCTGCCGCTCGGACGGCTGGGGTGATGCCGGCCTAACCCACTTGACTCGTGGGGACACCGGAGTGACGACGTGCCTGATGTTCGGTGAACGGACCGGGGCTCCTAAGCTATCCTCGGACTCAGTCGGCGACGTTTCAGTGTCGTCATCTCTCTGTTGCAAATGTGGGCAATACAGTCAGACAAATGGTGGCGCGGTTACCATTGAGAACCTGGACTCGGCGAGAAAAAGCAGGTTCCCGAAGCGACGATCGCGACCGCTTCGTCCTCCGAAACCTCTTCAGCTTCCGCATCATAGTCCTGTTTCTCTTCTCAATTTCGTCGTCGCTGTGAGAGCTTCGGATGTCGGCGGCCGAGACCAGGTGGACGAGGTTGGTGATCTGCTGCTCAAGGTTCGATATTCGATCTGCGTCTAGTGGTTTTCCCGGAGCATCCTCCGAATTCGTCGGCCGGCCCAATGCCGCGGCCGCGTTCATATGACACACCTCGTTCACATGGGCCGCGCTGTCGGATCTCCTCCTATCTTCAGGCACAGGGATTTGCGGCTTACGGAGTTGAGTCTTCGGGCTGTTCGCTATTCTTCGAAAAATCGTAAAAAATATATCTTAATGAGCAGGTTACCCAAATTCGTCGTGAACGTGTTAATTGCGGATATATACTGGTCGATTTCGGGTACCAAGTCTAACGGGAAACCAAAAGGTCGAGTTAAACTGTTAAGCCTGGTTTAAATCCACACCTTCATCTATAAATTCGTCAATGTGCACCAGGCGAGGCAGAATGCGACGGGTGGCTTCCTTGTAAGTCCGCAGCGCGCACACGGCATTTGTTTCGTTCTGCGAATCCCGTAGAAAGAGTGATTGCAGCATCTATCATGGTGTTAGCTTAAGACAAAGCGACTAATTACCTACGGGCAGCCCAGCCAAATGAAAAAGTTCGTTCACATCCGATATCAAGTTCCCACGGAGATCGCACGACCTCAAAGAGCTGTCAGGTCCAAGCTCCGAGAGCCCCTCCAGCTTCTTGATTCGATTAAATGACAGCCGCAGGATTCGTAAATTCCGAAGGTTTTCAAATCCACGAAGCAAGGAGATCTTTTGCAAAGCTAAGGTTACATGGCGAGCAAGATTGTGCCCGTACGTCATTATTAGACAAATTCAGCTCCGTCAAGTTGACGGCCCATCCAACGCCGAGCGTGTCAGTGATCTTGAGATTTGATGGGTATTCACCAAAGCCGGTCCAATTGGCGTACTTACTGCGTTGCTCGACAGATCAAGAATAGCAAGCGACGGAAGGAGTTGAAGAAAGGCCACATCAGTCTTTAAGGTGTGAGAAAAGGAGTATGGAGATCATTAGTTTACAAATCGATTGTTGTGCAGATTCAGTGACGTGATCGCCTTGGCCGTCTCCGAGTCCAGCTTGAGGTCGAAGAACGACGCTAGGTTCTCGCATATCCTAGCGACCCGCATCAATCGGACTTCACGGTCCGGCGGGGTTTGTCACAGCCATTCCTGCTTGGTAAACATGGAGCGAGAGCTGAAGCTCAAGAGCGGGATTGTTAAACGGTATGTGTGGTTTAAAGAGATATCCTGTTAATGGGTAATAGACTTGGCAAGGAGTTGAAGTCGTATGAGGAGGAGAGCGTCAAGCAGACCGCCAGGATCGAGAAGCTAGTGCAGTCAAACGCGGACGAGCATGACGTAAAGAAGCAGGTAACGTTTCTTGGCATACTGCAGTGTTGGAACCTTCAACTAGAAAGAGGTCCTTGATGAGACCACTCAAATTCTGCCCGACACGAAGCGCCGCTTGACGGAGGCGGTCGGTCAGCTGCAGCAGGTCGTGGACAACTACACGGTGAGGGAGCTCCAATGCGGCCAAACGCTTACGCGTTCATATGCAAACAGAAAAACGGTTCGTCTTCCAACGAAGATTTGATCAACGCAAACGAACTATTACAAATGTATTCGGCAATGAAGTGAGCATATGCAGAAATGACTGTGTGTGTGTTTTATGTCCCCTTCCATTTCATAAAATCGGCGTACGACACCGAATGTTTTTGTGACTTGTATCTAGTTAAAACGATAGTCTCTTTGAACTTCGTGTCTGCTGTCCCCAAATATCCACCCTTCCGGAGCAGGGAGTCGATGGCCTCGTCTTTCGTCCAGCCTGTAATCGCTCAGGTTACGCCTACGAGAGACAAGAAAAGAGGAACACAAAATAAGGTTGAATTCGCTAACAAAACCTTGCTCCAATGCTATCTCCGGCAAATACGTCGCCGTTTTCCGTCGGCCGTTGTGATCCTTAAACTCAATGCGGATCCCATGGATTCCAATCTGGCGTTCTAAGTACCAAGCGAAAACGGAGAAGACTAACCTCCCAATCAAGGTAATTTTTGGCCACTTCGAAGTTGACGAGAAGCGAGACACTGCACTCAACGAAGGCGAGGTCCTTCAACTCAATGGGCTTAAATCTGCTGACGCGGTCAGGTTGCATTGAAGATGCTGAGCATCACCTTGAATCCTCAAAAGCGCTAATAATTCAACAATTCAGCACATAACAATAAATCGAACTTCGGGGCAAACCTTATCAGAGCATAGTCTCGCAGTCCCGAATGCAGCGGCAAGGACGAAAAGTTCCCGATGCAGCCCTTCAGGATTCTCTTCTCCTTCCTCACTAGGTGCCACGACACGAAGAGCGGGTAGTCGTCGTTCTCAAAGTTCGGCTCGGCGTGATCGGTGCCGTTGAGCTTGCTCGCCACGACATCGAAGCAGTAGAAACATTGATAGCTGAGATCCATTTGCGAAGACTTGGCCCGTGCCGCCATCGCTCTCGAGATTTGACATCCTCCAGTTGTGAGATGCACCAGCCTTGAACGCATATTGTGGCATGTACGCTTGCGATGTGAATCCGACTATCAAGCGCCGATGAGGCAATTATATACTTATCGGTTAATATCGTTATTCAGCGTTTGACAGGTGGCAAGCTTTAGTCGTGCAAACGTCGGATTCCAACCGTCGCGGCCGTCGTCGTTTGTTTGCCACACCGGCTCCCCTCATAGGCCTCCGCATCGCTCGGATGGCCACCAGACCGGTAGTCCCTGTCGCCGCCCCTGCAATGCCGCCGCCAATGCCGGAAGCCGTCGGCGTGTCCTTTAGGAGGTCGGCCTCTACGCATGCGGACCGGTGCCGCCACCGCCAACTGTTCTGCTATTCACGCTCTCTCGGTGAATGCGCGCTTTTCGGACCAGTTCCGTCGTTCAGTCCGTCTCAGGCTGCTCACTTTTCTCCTGCACCGTCGCGGTTAAGGCCTGGCCCATGAGCTTTTAAGAAAGTGCTTTCATGGCCACCTCGCGCCGGTTTTACCAAGGTAGTGGAAGAAGGTAGAAAAAGAAAAACAAAAAATATGTTCCTTTCGCCGTTTCTTAGTCATTAGGCAGAGGCGGTCGGGGCGCTGGCGCGGAGGCCGACGCGGACGCTCTCAGGCTGCGTTCGTCCTGTATGGACTTTTCACGATGCATATTTGAACTTTTAAGGGTCAACAATGAGCTTCCGGTTCCTTGACAGATGTCATGCTGGCTCAGGCTGGGATGTCACCACTCGATGGTTGTAACAACGTTTCCTGTTCGTTTATAAAGCATTCATCACATGGGATACAATCGAAAAGTGGTTTACAGCAAAAGTACTTACATTTCGACAGCTACGAAAAAGCGGTGGAAGAAACATCATTTGAGACAAGCACCACCACATGAAGATTAAGGTCGTCGTCCCCCGCATGGCCAAGGGTAAGGACGGCGGCGCTCGCCTCCGTCCCCGGCAGCATCTCAACATCAACGTCGATCCTCCGCACCCTCCAAAACCCCCACGACCGTCACTCCTTGACGGAAGCCGCAATCACCACGACGCCTTCGGGACCGACGACGCGATGTCCGGGAGATCGCCGTTAAAGCTTCCGCTTTACGTTTGCGTCTTCGCTGTCATCGCAGCGGTTTCCGGCCTCCATCGGCTTATTGTCGGCAGCCTCATGAGCGACTTCAGGGATTTGAAGGGCCTCGGCGCCCGCGCATGCAAGGCCGGCCTTCACGCGCTCATCGGCACTAGATGCAGAGCGGATTCTTACTATACCCGCAGGAGTGTTTATCGCGTTTCGTTGTTATCTTATGTCCACGTGGGTATTTAACTTCGCCAACAACGATGACGGACGTGGCGACGTATCTACCCGCTCGGCTGCTCACCGCTCTCCCTTACCACCGTCGAGCCTTGCCACTGGTCTATCGTCGTTTCCCCAAATTTATGCCCTCAATTTTGACTACGCCGGAGCAGGTGGAAGTTCGCGCACAAGCGGTGGAGAGGAAGCGCGTCGAGACTGCGCGGCGCATCCGAGGCGGCATCAGCGAGGTCGCTTCGAAGACGGGCATGAGGAGGCTTACGGCTCTGGTGAGTTCTACATGCCCTGCGGCTTTCTTTAACACACGAACGGAATAGCACCTGGAAGCAAACCCATTGTCATACCGCGACCTCCTTGACCTCATATTGTACTTCCACGACGCGCACCAGGTCTCAGATGCCCAATGCGCGCTGTGGTGCTCGCACTTGGGCCTTCCAGCGCCAGGGTTTCGATCGCAGAGGAGGCTGCTGAGCTGGGCGCGGAGGATGGTGGAGGACGACCTGATGCTGGCGATGGATGAAGAGACGCCGATTACCGCCTTGACGGACCTTGAGCTGCTGGAGGCTTTGGAGGAGAGAGGTTGGGTTCAGTTTCGTTCATTTGCTTAGTTCGCTTCCTCGCGTTTATCGAATCTTTCTTCTGCATGCTTGCCCCGCTCTATATAGGATTCATTAACATGCACACTATGAGCCGTGAGGAGAAGGTCAAGAGCCCAATCGCGCACTGCAAATTCACTGTACTGGTGGTCACCGGCTACGAGCTTTCAAAGGGTCGGCAATCTGTGGGCGCCAATATGGATTTATCGGCGAAACAGTTGACGGGCATCGCGTCGATGATTATCTGCGCTAGGGCGATGGACGTATCTGCTGATATTGGCCTTCGATGAAATGCTTTATCTACTACTGCTGCGACGGGCTGACTGCAGCGAGCGCGAAGACGGCGCTCATTGCATGCCATTGCGCAAATGAAAGTGGATTGAAGTAAAGCATTATGGCAGCTTCGCTTCGTTGCCGTCACGAATGTTTGGCAAAGTTACAGATGAAATACAGCACAGATGGCACAGCAAAAGTGACCAACTAATCTCCAGTTGTCGCCTACTTAGTAGCAAAGAGCTTGGATGGGTCTTTGAAGCTCTTGAACTCCAATGCGTTCCTGGCAACAGAAATAATTAGACGGCAATTTTCTATACAGCCAAGATAGGGGTAAGCCTACCCTGACGGATCCAGGAAGAACTGCAGCCGCAAAGTCGAAACCAGTAGCAGAGGTAGTTAAAGTGAAGCGCGGTTAGAAACGTAATTTACAAAATTGGCAGACCATAGTGCTACAGGAACAGAATGGTGAGAACGGATGGCGCGAATCGTACAATTGAGAAACAAGAGTTTATTACCTCTGCTCTCCAGGCAACCCCTTGAACCTGACTGTGGGTGCGATCTCGAACTTGAATCCGGGCTTTACCTTTAGCCTATCGGCGAAGGCGTGGAAACGCGTCCATTCAAGCACGACGCCGAAATGAGGGACGGGGACGTTGTGGCCTGAATGAAAGCACGCGCATTGATTAGCGCAAGGAGGCGATATCGCCCACAGCGTAATAATACTCACTATCTACCTGATTCCTCGTCACGACGCCACCTGCCTGTCACGTAGGCAGAGTTTTAGCGCGTGTACGTGTGCATTAGAAAGGAAGGATCGCAACGTCATGAGGTGACCGGATTACAAAAGGTAAATAGCACAAGAATACCCTTACCGGCGAGTCTCCATGTGTCTGATGACCTAAAACACCCTAGTAAGTCCTCACGCGACGATTAACAAGCTTTATTAAGCTCTTTCGTTGGAAGAACACCTACACACGATCTGATGCCCAAACAAATCGAAGTCCACCCACTTCCCCGGATCCTCCCGACCGCGCGGGCATCCGAGCACGTCGCCGTAGAACTCCTTCGCGCGCTCAAGATCCCTGACGGGGAAAGCCAGGTGGAAGGGCGTGAGCTGGCTCAAGGACGCGGTCGACATCGCCCTAAAGCTCATGCTTGTGGATCTAGCGGCGATCATGCTGGCAAATTTTGACATCCTTCTAATCCGATGACCTGACGGTTGGTTGACGTTATGTCACTGTGAGCCTGTTACGTTGGCGACGCTTCCCGAGCTAGCAGATTTCCAAGAAAGCGCAACCGTAGGCTATTGCTTTATGTCCTGGACAAGGCGGAGGCCGTTGGCGGAATCGCGCTTGCGACTCGGACATTCGCGTCTGCGGGACCATTGGCAGCTAGTTCAAGACAGATATGAGGACAGAGTCATCGGAAAGTGAGTAATATTCTTCGCCGCGGACATCACGATGTTGGAAGCTGCAGATGTCAGACAAGAGGCTTGTGAGGAACGCTCATCAAAATGCCAACCAAGTCACCTCTGCTGCTCCCGGCCTTTCACCGGCACTTGGGGGAGAATGGCGTGTCGCCCCCGCCGTCGCCCATTGTCGCGCCGCGGATCCGGCATCACTCGCCCACCTTCCGGGCGCTCCGTTTAGCGCTGGCAACCGCCGTGGTACTTCTGCTCCTATCGCATTGCCGCAGCTGGTTCGTCCGCGACGAAGCCCCCGCACCTTCCTCGGCCATGCGCGTGAACAAGAGCCCGTCTGCTTGGAGCGAGGAGCGCGACTACAGGACGCCGGCTTTTGCGAGGCTGAGCGAGGAGGTTGCCGCGGCGGCTGCGCCGTACGCATGTGACCAGCCCAACCCACTCGCGCCGAAGCAGAACAAGGACCTGGATCCTGATCGGTTGGAGAAGAAGGGCTTCAGGAAGGAGGCGGCGGAGGTTTGTCCCGAATCTTTTTTTTTGATTGCACTGAGCGCGTGCTGACACTGGGAATGCAGCGCCTGTCGGGAGCAGTGAAGATCAATACGGTCATGACGGACGCCGACTTTAACATGCCGCCGCCGGAAGGGCCTGACATGGGTCACGTTGGCTTTCAGCAGTTCCACGATTATTTGAGGGCATACTATCCGCTGACGTAAGCTTTGTATTGCCATTGTACGATATATCAACGCTAGCTTTGCGGATCTTCAGCCACCAGCATCTCGAGTTGACGGTCATAAACCGCTACTCCCTTCTTTACGTCTGGTCACCGACGCCGTCAAATGACTCCGAGCCCATGCTGCCGCCCCTCCTTCTGGCCGCCCATATGGACACCGTCCCCGTCCTGGAGGCAACACGTGACCAATGGTCGCACGAGCCATGGTCAGGCGACATCGTCACTGACCGCATCTACGGCCGGGGCGCTGCCGACACGAAATCCACCCTACTGGCCGTCATGGAGGCCGTCGAGCAGCTGCTCACGGGCGGGTTTGCACCCAAGCGGAGGAAGGTCATTTTGGCGTTCGGGCACGACGAGGAGATCTCGGGACTGCAAGGGGCGAGGATGATCGTGACGCACCTCGCACAGTCGGGCATATTGGATGAGCGGGGCATCGGGATGATTGTAGACGAGGGGCCGGGGTACACCGAGTCTTTGAGCGGCGTGCCGCTGGCAGAGGTCGCCATCGCGGAGAAGGGATCCATGAGCCTGAACATCACAGTGAAGACAAAGGGCGGCCACTCGTCACTCCCACCGGATCACACGGCTATTGGAATCATGTCGTCGGCAATTGCTGAGCTCGAGGCGAACCCTTTCATCGCTTCCTTGCCGGATGCGAGCCCCTTCCTCATGCAACTTCGGTGCCTTGCGCGGTACGGCGGCGACAACGTGGACCCCTGGCTTCGACATGCTATCGACAATGTTGGAGAGTACAGATCCGCACTCGTCGGCGCGCTGGCGGAGGACAGATTCCTCCGATACCTTATGAAGACATCCCAGGCCGTAGACGTCATTAAAGGGGGGGAGAAGGTCAATGCGCTTCCCGAGGTCGTGACGACGTTGGCGAACCATCGAATAAAGGTGGATAGCGGGCACCGTGAGGTCGAAGACCATGCCGTGACGGTCCTTAGCCCTGTGGCAAAGCGATTCGGCCTGCGATTCGAGCTGACGAGGTTAAATGGGACGGTTGAGGAGGTTGTTGCGAGGCGGAAGGGAAAGGGCGGGGAGGAGGATGCGGGTGAGCTATTGGTCGAGCCTTATCATGGCGCCGTTGAGCCGGCGCCGGTGTCGCCAGTCGATGATGTGGCGTGGAACGTCCTGGCGGGCACGATTAGACATGCGATTCGTAGGCCGGACGGGAAGAAGGGGAGTTTAGTCGTAGCGCCGACGTTGCAGCCTATGAACACAGATACCAGATGGTAAGAGCCTTCTTGCTTAATGCGAAAACCGCTGTGGCTCACCGCGTTTGTAGGTACTGGCCGATCGCCAAGAACATCTACCGCTTTGGCCCCGTGTTCCAGCAGGGCAATATTCACACAGTGGACGAATGGGTCTCTATTGAGGCGTGAGTTTCCTTTTTTGTTTGTTCTTTTTTTTTTTTTATTTTGGTTGCGGCTGGTTTCTGAAGCTATATTTTTCAGGTTTATCCAAGCCATTCGATTTTATCACGAGCTCATACGCAATTTCGATGCTGCAGAGGCTTGATGCCCTTGTTATTTGTGCCTCCATATTTTTCTTTTTTTTAGCTGGTGTAAATGAGTTTGTATTTTGGTGATCATGAGTTTTAGTAACGAATTGTAATCAAGCACCAATTTTATTGTGTTTTTGTCCAGGTTAAGCTCCGTCCACTGTAAGCCTGCCTTGGTCGCCGCCGGTCAAAGTCATATCATTCGCATTCCCATCACGCCGCAAAGATGCTGTGGGCGGACCGAGCGCACAAGATCGTGGGGTGGAGCTTGATCGGGTTGACTGCATTTCTCGGCGTGGACTTCGCTGCAAGGTCGGTTCGGATATATCAGAAAGCCAATTCGGCCCAGAAGGCAAAGGCTTTGGCTGAAGTAAGTCACGGTGGCTCTCGACGACAACTAACGGTTTAATAGGCATCCAATTTGAAATGAAAAACAATGAGCTTTAGGCTAGGCTATGTGGACGGAAGCAGTATGCATGACGAATGCATGATGCTTGAATTCATGCGCATCCCGATGACACTGGGATATGTCCCGACGTTGGGGACGAGCCAGCTGGTTGAGATAGAATTTTATAATCCTTTCATTCGCATATGGCGCATGCGCGTCGTCACCTTTGCAATAAAATATCTTTTTATCAGAGCATGGATACAAAGAAGTGATTGGAAGCAACTAAGGTAAAGCGAGGAGCACTAAATGTTGGGGTTGACGTGAAGGTAAGAACAGTACGTGCCAATTACATATAGAAAAGCGGAATGGAAAGGCAGTCAAATGCCCCGACGCTCCGGAAGTGTGACCAATGTGCTAAGGAGCTCAATTCTTTTTTAATACATCGTGAATTGTGGGGTAATCTACCACTCTCTCTCCAAAAAAGGGTACATATGACGCAACCATATACGCTCAACGATCGCCTTTGTCCCTCGCTAAAGTTCTTGCACAAGCTTCACCTTGCACATCACGTTAGAGCCAAAAGACCGCAGATTCAACTCCACAATAGCCCTAACAGCGTCCCTGGCGTCCTCCATGACAACCAAGGCGCCCGCATGCTCCTTGATCTTCTCCGGGACCGCCTCCCCTACCTTGACGTCCGTAACGCCACCGAACGCGCCAAATCGGCTCGATAGCTCGCTCTCATCAGCCGCCCCATCAAATTGGCCCCGCACCGTAATCTCGGCGGGCCCTGGGGACGCCTCGAGAAGTTTTCGGAGGGCCGCGGGGTCCGGCAATTTCATGAGGCGCCGAAGCTCATGCAAATCCCGCCAAACCTCTAGGAGCGGGGCCGGCCACCGACTCTGCGACGCCAGGAATTGTCGGTCGTCAAACCAAATCTTGACGTGCGAGTGCTCGATGTTGCTGCAACATTGCGAGTAAGAAAGCCCCCCTCCCAAGAAAAAAATAATGCGACAAGGTAAAATATAGGATAAGCTCACCGATATCCGCCGACATTAAGGACGATTTTCGAAAAGTTCTGCTGCCCCCACAACCCCACCACCGCCCCAACGCCGTCCCACAGGGCCGCGACCTCCTCATCATTCATCTCCTCCATCCCCCCCACATGCCTCCGCGGCGTCACAAGCAGCAACGGCCTCGCCTGCGCGTCCAGCCAAAATCTAACGCGATCCCTCGTCCCGCTGCCCACGGTCGTCACCAAATTGCCAATGTCGCAAGACTCCGTCGTGATACGCCTCAACCGATCCGGCAGACCCCCCGGGGGTCCCCTGCCTCCCTCGCCTCCGAGGTAATTGCATTCAGCGACGGAAGCGATGCTCGGATCGCAGGACAGACACGCGTCGAACTTCCTCGGGCCCGTCTTGGGCTGGTCCGGCTTCGGGAGGCGGACCGAGAGCTTGAACGATGCCGGCTGGTCGGCCGCGGTGTCGCTGGGAATGGGGACGACGTTGATACGGTAGTCGGAGACGCGGCGGGATCGCACCTGGGAGACAAGGGAGCGGAAGAGCAGGCGGGCGTGGGGGGAGCGGGAGAAGGATGGGAAGGGCGTGTGGGAGAGGTGTGCGGGCAGGACGGCGACGAGGAGCGTTGGGGAGGGTGTGTCCCAGGTGAAAATGGAGATCTCGGAGGAATCCAGCGGTGACGCCGTGATCCCTGAGGTCTGCGACGATGGCGGCGGCTTGGACGTCATGGTGTGGAGATGGAGGGAATTGCAACACGATGAGCAGGAATGCGGCTTTGACGGGTTACTATTATCACAACAAGAGGTCAGCTCGTTCTTCTCCTTCGCAAAACGTTTTTTTTTTTTATAGTACCAACGCAACCTGATCTTTTGAGCGTGGTCAACTGCAAATAGTGGAAGGCAATCAAGGCCGTGTTATTTTTACGCAGTGAATCTGCAATAATCGACGGTATCAAACAGAAAGATCCAGCAAGCACCCAGCAGCAACCGGGCCAGCTTGACGCCACGCGGGCGCCATGCAAAGACCCAAACCAACCCTTCACGCCAACTTCCGAAGATCAGTGCGCACCTTCATCAGCGCGATCCCGAGCAGATTCTGCCCCCTCCAATTCCGCCTCCCCTTCAACGCCATGGCCGCCCCAACGCCCACCCCATAGATCTTGTCCATCGGAGAAGCCTCCACCAGCACCTTATCCCCCGTCGCCAGAAGCAGCTCCCTCATCCTCTCATTCTGCGTGAACTTTGCCCAGTTCCCCTCGTAGATGATCCGCTCCCGGTTCTCGAGCCAGGTCGTCTCGTTGAAGTTCGCGACCTCGCGGCCGAGCCGCTTATGGGTCCTGGGGTCGTCAGTCGCCATGATGAGGGCCTCGGTCTGCCGGTCGTTGAATAAACGCGCCTTGATGTGGATTTAGTTCTCTTCGCTTAAAAAAAAATAAAGAAAAATAAAAACAAGAAAAGCACACCTTAGCCGCCATCATCCATTGCTCGCAGCATGTGTATGTGATGGAATCGATCGTAAAGGGGCTGTAGGTCCATTGGCCAAGGTAGCCGGGGGGCCGCCAGAAGCACACGAAGTTAGCGTTCTCCACAACTTCGTGCAAATAATCCTGGTCGTCGGACATCGTTTGTGGATCTTTGGTGATTGAGGATATGCGATGATGTGAAGAGTGAGTCCCACCTTTTCAACATGTCCTCCCAAGCCTTTGCTGTGTGGCCAAGCCATTACCTCGGATTCATTCCTGGTCACAACCTCGACTGGATGGTACACAGCATACATACCGTGGGTTTTCAAACAATTTTGCGGTTTAAGTTTCTTTAATTCCCGTGCCTTCTTTCCT
>JADGJL010000726.1:0-14925 GCA_027600665.1 Irineochytrium annulatum
GTGGGGGATCGCAGAGTGGTCAGGAGGACTGCAGATGGAGAAGGGAGATGGAGTCGCTTGTTTCAGACGTCCCAAACGGATTTTTGCGAGATCTCAGAACGGGGCGAGACTGAGCAGGTGGATATGACGGCTCGCCTTCATCGAGGACGGGGGACGCTGCCGGCGTGCGGAATGGGCGGTTATATTTATATGGACGTACAACGGTTGATTTCAAGCTCGGGCTGGACGTGATGGACGCTGTACTATAGCGGGCCCTGGCTTGCGGTCTCTTTGTTTCTATTCTGCTTTCGTGCTGGTCTTGCAGGGCGAGGCGCTGCTGCAAGAGGTCGCTACTTGCTGTGCGTCAATTGAGCTGCTGATCGTGAGCTCGACGGTGGTATTGCTGCTGTTGGTCTGTACATTGTAAGTTCGCCAACACTATCTTGGTACGGCGGAATGTTCTTGACGGAACGGAACGTGGTATATTTCGCGTGCATCGCAAATGGTTATGGTTCTTCGCGACGACATTGAGGTCGAAGCGACAGATCGCCCGAAGAACTCGCACAGCCGCGATCGCTCCAGGTGCGACCTAGTCCAAAGCCCATCAGATGCTCGCCGAGGGCATCGAAGAAGCTCCGTGATTCTGTGTCCGTGGATCAGCTCCCCGCGTTACATCGCCGATACCGATGGATATTTCGGCCTGACGGCTTACGCGTGGGTGAGTAGGATGTCGTTGCTGGATAGGAACCTGAATGGAACATGCAGTGTACATGAGCATAAACCTGCTTTGCGGGTGGCTTGAGCATCTCTGGATTCTGATTTGAATCACACATACCGACAGCACCGCGGATCAGCGACACATCAGCGATCATGACCTCACCCAACTACTCGCACCTCCTCCCGTCGACCGTCTCCGAGGTTGTCGCCGGATGGCTGAAGGAGGATGTCCCGTCCTTCGACTACGGCGGCTTCGTCGTCGGCGAGACCGATCAGGTTGCGATCCTCTACGGCAAGACCAAGGTCGGTTGAGTTATGCGCGATCGGGCGATACGCGATTGTGCGTTATTTACTTGATCGTGGTCTCTAACCCCACCCCCACCCCCGCTGATCCCCATCCTATCCCAGGGAGTCCTCGCGGGTGTCCCATTCTTCAACGAGGTCTTCCGCCAGCTCGACTGCAAAGTCGACTGGCTCCTCCCCGAGGGCTCCGAGTTCGACCCCGCGACGTCCTCCGGCCGCGTCGAGGTCGCCCGCGTGCACGGCAAGGCGCGCCAGATTCTCCTCGGCGAGCGTCCAGCCCTTAACATGCTTGCTCGCGCCAGCGGGATTGCCACTCGGGCGCGCAGGCTCAAGGCCATCAAGGACCGGAAGGGTTGGAAGGGCGTGATTGCGGGCACGAGGAAGACGACGCCCGGGTTCAGGATCGTGGAGAAGTACGCGATGCTGGTCGGAGGGGTGGACACGCACCGGGTGGACCTGTCGAGCATGATCATGCTGAAGGACAACCACATCTGGGCCCATGGCTCCATCACGGAGGCCGTCAAGGCTGCCAAGTCGGTCGGCGGGTTCGCGCTGAAGGTGGAGGTCGAGTGCAGGACCGAGGCGGAGGCGGATGAAGCGCTTGAGGCTGGCGCGGATGTGGTCATGCTGGACAATTTTGAGGGGCAGGGCTTTGTGACGGCTGCCGGGAACTTGAAGAAGAGGTGGGCGGGGAAGAGGCATTTCTTGATTGAGGGCAGCGGTGGGTTGACGGAGGACAACGTGGAGGCTTACTTTGGGCCGGGTAAGTTTGGTCGTTTGGTTTTTTTTTTTTTTTTAATCACGACGCGCTGTCTTAACGTTCGGAATCCTCGATCATCAGATGTCGATGTGCTAAGCTTTGGGTCCGTCACCCAAAGCGTGCCGCATATCGACTTCTCTTTAAAGGTAAAGCCGAAGTCCTGATTGGATTTTAGCTAGTGCGCGTGCCTCAGGATAGCCGCTGCAGATTTCAGATAATCGTATGAGTTGCTTGCTAGCCTTGATTGGAGGGTGAAGTAACCCAAAATGCAGCAAGAACAGGAGAGATCTGACCAATAAAGAGCATATACATCGGACGAGCATATAGAATTTGAGAACAGATCAGATTGCAGCTCGAGTTCCAAACTCAAGCTAACTTCACGCTCTCCAAGCAACCATAACAATATCTTTTTGTCAAAAGCTTAGATAGAGCCATCGTTTTCGCAAAGAGGATAATAATAATTTCAGTGGCGAATAAGATTACTTGTTTAACAAACTGCCTTAAACACACGACATGTCCACTCAGTCCACCTCTGTTGTTCTTGAAATCAATATTATTACTAACGGGTCATTTTTATCTGCTCTAAAACAAACCCGATACAGTCCATTGTAGCTCCACCCCCGCTTTAACAACTATATATCTACAAGATCCCACAAAACGTAACGTAAAATTAAGGATTAGGTCTATATGTGAACATTCAACGGCCAAGAGAGAGAACAATCATGAAACAAATCGCGGGAAATTAGAGAGCGGGATATCGAAACTTCCGTAAAGGCAGACCGGAGCACATAAAGGAGCTACGACTAGAGCAAACCAAACTAAAGGTATCCAGCACGGGTATTTCTCACGTTGCCACACCTGTTCCAACATCCACCGAATCCTTCTTCACTTTTAACCCGCCAATAGCGTCCGCACCCTCACCAGCAGCATCGTTTTCTACTACCGCCGCCCCGTCGTCGTTTCGATCCCTCAACACCCCTCCGCTTCGCCGCTTCTTCTCCGTCTTGTCCTCCAACCTCGCCTGCGCCGCCCCTTCTCCAGCCTTGACGGCGGACCCCGCCTTAGCGCCGATCGCGGCCGCAATCCGACCGGAGGTCCTCCTCGGTGCGGGTACCTCCAAGACAACCGCCTCGCTCGGTAGCTTGGGTTCCGCGGCTTTGTCCACCTCCGGCATCGCAGTCGAAGATCCTAAGTTGTCCGCCCCAACGGCAGCATCGTCGACCTTGGCACGTTTGGGCGACCTCCTAATGCCGTCCGCGGCGACGTCCGCTTCCATAGCCCCTGATTTCGACTCCCTAGCCTTGGGATTTGCGGTTACCTTCCCCGCGCCTGATTTTCTTTTCGACCCTTTGCCCATGACATGCCCCAGGTTCCCATCCCCAGCAGGCTTGGCTATCTTTGCTTCGCTCGGAGCCTCCACCGCGTCGGCCGCTTTCATCGACCTTGACTTCCGCTTTTGGGACCGCTTCGGCGGCGAGAGTCCAGGATGCTTCTCGACAGCCGGCTCGACACGTTCTGTCGCGTGAGGAGCCACGACGGCCTCGGTCAGTTTAATTATGGTTGACTTCCGCCTGTGTGACCTTTTCGGCGCCGACGCTGCGGTGTCCTTTTCGCCTACCATCTTGACCTGTTCTTCCTCGACAGCAGCCACGATGGCCACGGCCACGTTTGTTGTGGTTGATATCCGCTTATGCGACCGCTTCGGCATCGAGAACGCGGCGTCCTTTTTCTCGATGAGGACAGCAGCCATTATAGCCGTGGCTGCTTCTGTCAAGATTGACTTTCGTTTATGCGATCGCGTCGGAACTGCGGCGTCCTTCTCGTCAGCCGCTTTGTCAATTTCGGTCTCGGCCTGAATGACCTTTTTCGTTGTCGACGTCCGTTTAGACGACCGCTTCTGCGCCAAGACGTCGTCGTTCTTATCCTCGACGACGGTAGGGTTCATAAAGCTCGCCGCGCCGATTGACCGCCTCGGTCTCCCAGCCTTTCGTCCACCGGCAGTCTCGACAGTCGGCGCGAGCGCCTTGTCACCAGCATTGACGAAATCAATGGATTTGCTCGATCTCCCACCGGCCCGCGCTCCAACTCCCTCAGCAGCCGGCGCGGCCGCATCCGCGACGTCCACTGCCTTCAAAGCACATCGCACCGCCCGCCTCTCCCTCCCGCCCGACAACTTGGTCTGAGCATCGACGCCTTTCGTCGCCGCGTAGTCGTCATCGGCTTCGGCGACGGACAGCCTCCTCCTCTTGACGGGTAACTCGGCCTCCACGACAGCAGACGCAGCGCTCCTGCGGTTGCCTCCGAAGATCTTCGCAGGCGGGGATGAGAAATCGGACGTGACGACAGTGGCGATACACCGGTGGGAACGTAAACTTCGTGTCGGCCCGCCGGTTCCTTCACCCGCAGGCACCGTCATCTTGACCGGCTTCCCATCATCGCCGCCATCCCTGAGGCCGATGTGCGTAGACTGGGTATTATTGCCGTCGTCCTTGAGGACGCCTGCGGCCGCCTCCATCTCAGCGAGTCTGTTCTTGAGACCGTCCTCGGCCGCCTCCGCATCATCAGGGCCCTCGTGGTCACTCGTCTGGCCCAAAACGACCATCAACCCGTCCTCCTCCTTTACGAACACGTCAATACACGAATCAAATCAAACGTTACGGCAGAGTTCAATAGTCCCGCTCACCTGCAGCATCCGCTCCTTCCTCCTTTGCTTAAGCATTTCCAGCACACCACCAATCCCGATAATCCTGCCCCTCCTTCCTCTCCTTGCCTTTCCCCCCCTATTCCTACCGCCTCCTTCCTCCACGACGACCTTCATGTTCCTAATAAGGAAAACCTTGCGGCGCCTGACCTTTAAGCGGTCGACTATCGTGCCGCGGAGGTGCGACGCCGCGTCGGCGGTTTTGCGATCGTGCACAGGGCCGCCGTGGCGGATGAAGGTGAAGTCGTCGTCGTCGTCGTCGGTCTCATCGCCGTCGCTCGGGGGTTCGTCGTTGGGGTCGAGGGATCGGCGCTTCCGGGCACGGTTTTTACGGTTGGGCTTCTTGTTAGCGCCATCTACAGAAATTATTGAATTAGTTGGAGTAAATAGACATTCCATTGGATTAAGTTCTCCGCACCTTTTGTATCCTTCAGCGTCTCGACTTTTTTGTTCTTCCCAATAAATCCTAAAGTCGCGCGTCAGCCATAGATATTTTGACAGGAAAATCTGTACCTCTGCACGACTCCGCCCCACAAAGACAAGGTTGCATGGGTCCAAATGACTCGAAACGATAATCATACGTCAGCTCTGTGCCCCCCTCAATGTCCGCGGTGGCAAAGAGGCCGATCGCGTACTCCCCATTTACGCTCCTGTATTCAAAATCACGTCAGTCTCGACTCCTCACAAAGGCAGCGCACTTACCACTTCTCAATCCTGCAATTGGGCTGGCAGCTGTGGTTCACAAACCTCGCTTCCGTCCCCTTCTTACAGGCGTCGATAACCTCTCCCAGAGCGTAATTCAAGAAGTAGTAGCACTTCATATCGGCGTAAACGGTCTCCATACGATTAATGCAGGTCGCTTGGCTGATGACCTCGCCGCGGTACTCGATCACGAGGGAGTTGCCGGGGATCTTGCCGGTAGCCCGGAGGCCGTAGCCGCGGCCTTCGGTCTGTTGCGGAGAAATGGTTTAAAATGGCACGAAAGGGGGGAAGGAAGGAAAGGAAGGTGACGTACCCAGAAGACCTCGAGCGAGCGGGATGCCTCGGAGCGCTGAAAGGCCTGGTTTGTGCATGCGTCGCCGCAAGGGCAGTCATCGGGGCTGCACTCCATGAACATGCAGCTGTAAGGAGTCAGAGCATTAGCAAGGTCTGCATCCGTAGCCGAGTGGCAAGTGTAGGCGCATACCGATTCAAGCAGTTATCACCGCATCCACCCTCATCATCATCCTCTTCGTCCGGAGGAGCGCAATTGCAAACGGGGGCGGACTCGGCCTTTCTCGGCTTTCTGTCGACGAAGATGTCTGCGAGGGCCGTGACGTCAGCAAGAGGCATCGAACCGTAAAACTATAAGGACCAACGCAAGCGATCTCACTTCTTTGGATCCGGGTGAAGGAACTGGGCTTCATTGCTGCATTTACCGTCGACGTCGAGATCTAGGAAGCCAAAGTCAGAAACTTTTCTTGCTCCATGGTGCAAATTATAACTCACGTAACTCGCGCCCGTCCTTAAAGTCTTAAAAAGCCTAAGGTCAAACGGCAGGTCAAAGTTCGTCTCCCGCTCTATAATTTCCTTCCCGAGAAACATCGGCATTCCAAATTTGAACGCCTTCTTTTTCAAAATCGCGTCCTCCTCCATCTCGGCGATCTCGGCCTTCTTGTCCTCCACCGCGTCCGCTTTCTCCTTTGTCTCCTGCGCCTCGTTCCCCTTCATCTCCACCTCCCCTTCAACCTGCTCTTGCACAACCTTCTCCACCAAGCCACCCCTCTTAAAATCATTTGAGTACATCCCTGCCTTCAAATATCGCTTCTTGGCGTACAGCTCCCGCATCTCGACGGACCCATCCCAGAGCGCCTCCATCTCTGCTGCCAGGTCGCCAGGAAGCGGCTCCTTCGGGAGCTCCGGCTCCGGCGGTGGAGGCGTTGGTGGAGGAGGCGTCGGCTCACGCACAGGCTGATCAAGCTGCGCCGGCTCGGGCTGGGAGCTTGGCGGAGGCGTCGCAGGTGCGTCGACGACCATGGAGGGCGGCGGGCGCTTGATAAGGTGTTTTTGGGAGAGGCGCCTAAGGGTGGGGATCTTCGCAGCACGTAACGTCAGTCACGGAGCAAGAAGTGTCGACTGAGGAACATACGCTCTTCCGCCGTCCATCCAGCGTCGATTCAACTCCATCATCCTCGTCACTAAGCACGAACACATTGTTCGGCACAGCGGTCTTTCCTCTCGCGACGCGTGCGGACATATACTCCTCCCAAGATTCTTCCAGCGTCCGGACCAAGCTGTTATTTTCGCATTGGCCCGTGGTCTTGTCCATCCAGCCGCAGACCTCGTTCAGGGGCCCGCCGACGTTCGCGCCGACAGTGAGGCGGAGGCCGTACTCCATCATAATGCCGTCCTAATTTAGAAGGAAGTTAGTATCTTGACGGTGGGTTACTGAAGTCGTTCATCCGCCACATCTCCCTGTCCCCTTTTGCCTCAAACAACTTCTTTGTTGAAGTTCTTCATCTCCTTCTTCCTGCTCGTGCTTCTTATCCCTCCATACGATATCGAAACACTCACCATGTCCCATCCATCATCATCCTGCCCGCACCAAAACGCCGGTACTGGACTTCTGAAGAACTCTCTGATCTGCTCCCTAATCCTCGTCCGTCCCCCAACAGTACCGCCCGCATTCGCACCGCCACTTGGCAATTGCAGCATCGGCATAAAACCGCCCGTGGGCTCCGCCGCCCCAGTGTCGCCCCAATTCGTCGGGACGTGCTTCGGCGGTACGGGTCGGTGCGACTTCTTTTTCGATTTGCGGGGCATTGGCGGGGGAAGGATGAAGAGGGATGCGGCCGAGGGCAGATTGGCCGTGTCGAGCGCTGAGGCGGCGGGAGGTTGGCGGAGGTGCGAGTGCGGGATCAGCGTCGGGTCGCAGTGCGGGTCGTCGCAGACGTGGTCGCAGACCGGTTCGCAGACGGGTTTGCAGACGTCGTCATCCACGGGTTCGGGGGTGACGGGGAGGTCCTCATCAATCTCGATTTCGTCCGTCGGAATCGGATTCGGGACGAGGGAGCTTCCGACGGCGTCGATCGCCAGGGCCGAGGGCGGCGGGGTTGCGAGGGACATCTGTGTTGAGTCGAATTGGAGAGCTGATGAGCATCGGACGGGGGTGTCCGGCTGTACTAATCAACTCCGAACATCAAATGTGGATAACGCAAATATTGACATGATTGGAAGTGGATTTACTATATGACCGCCATATATTATTGGTAAAGTAAGAGGAAGTCGCGGTCGAAATTTCACCACCCGGCGCGCTGGCTGCGACCAGGTCCACCGACGCCAACCCGGTCTCCTCCCCGTGTCATCCTACATTCACATCACAATACCAAAAAAAAACGTTTTACTTCATTGTAAAAGTTCCCATTATTCTCCTCTTACCCGCTTTTTCGTCCGGCGGACATTGAGGTGGATTCACAGGGTGCGCCGCTATTGCGATAACGCGTGGTCGGCTACCCGCCGCCGTCGACCCTCGAGTGGTTCATGGGCCGGCTGGATGGCGTCCCTCTTCATCCCTAGCTACAGCTACAACATTCGTGTCATACTACTTGGTAACTTTATTAAATATTGGTGGCTATAATGATTAATTATTACTTCTGCATATTTCCCGTGGCTCAGGCGCAAAGTATATAAGTTATTCCACGAGACAAACCAAAAGAGGAAAGCAGCACAGCCCGTAATGGAGGGCAACTGGTCCACCCTCCAATTATAAAAACAAAAACAGAATGAAGGTCCCGGTGGGCCCTTAAACGTACTTGCTCAAGTTCAGCTGTAAAGGAGGGGTAGGTAAGAAAGCTAGCACACATCTGCAACGTCGACCGGTGACGTGCCATCATCTATGCCATCGAATCGTCACACCACTCCTGCGCTCCTCCAATCTTCGCCGCCGGGGCCGCCAGCGCGTACCCGCGATACGTGAGCACGTTTGCTGCGACCGGGACGAACGATTGCACCGATACCACCGGCGCCAACGCCGTCTCTCCGCGCGTCTGGAGGACGTCGACATAGAAGCCCCTCGCTCCTCTCCGTGTCTTCGCGGCGCGACCGCCAACGGCGGCACCAGGGTGCGGGCCCGTAGAGAGACTGGTCCCGGGGACAAAGGACGCGGTTGTCGGCGGTGCGGTCATCGGCGGCATGATTGCGGCCGACGGTGGCGGGGCCGACGACCCGAGCTTGATAGTCGTGGACGACAGAGATATTGAGGGTGGCGCCGACGTGACGTTCGGAGTCACCAGCGTCTCGTCGGCCCGGACATAGCGCCTCAGCGCCGTGTCGTACCTTAGCGAGATGGCGTCGCCGAGGTCCGCCACGATCACCTTCGCGTCACCGGCGCCGGCGGTCTTGCTGGCATTCCATCGCCAAAGACTGGCCCACCACCCGCTCGTCGCGGCGTCACTGGTCGGGGACCGGCACGTGTCGACGGCCGTGTCGATCTGCAACGACCTCGCCGAGCTTTGGAAACCAGCTGTCGAGCCTGTCCTCTCCGTCGCCACGGTAGCGTATCCGACCGGCTGCGGGAACGAACTCTGCCCGCAGACGCCGCGCGGCGACATTGGTGAGCAACAGGCCGTCACGGTGGTCGCCGAGTCTTCAGAGTATAGGGTCACGGAGCTGGTGGAGCGCGCCGAGCTCGTTCGGCCGCTAATGGGATCTGCCGCGGTGACGGTCCTGATCGGTGGCACGATGGCAGCCGATGACTTGTCTAGGGAGCCATTGCCGCAGGTTGGCCTAAAGTGAATCGGACTGGCGCTCGTGGTCGATGGCATAACGCGGCCGTTGAAGGGCTTCGGGTCGTTGAGGATTCCGTGCAGCGCCTTGCGAGCCACGCCAGCAGTAAATCTGATATACCACCAGAAGGTTAGAATCCAGACAGCCAAAAAACAATATCGCCAGCGTAAAATGGTTCACTCACACATTCTTGCTATCATCGACCAAGGTCGCGATGAGGCTCGCCACCAACTCACGATCATCGGGGTTCAACTTCCGGAACATGCTCATATCGATCGTCTCGTCCTTCTGCCCTATGATCTCGTTTGTCGACGGCGACCTCGTGTCCGCACTGGAGAGCACAGGGAGATTTTTCATCTCATTCGGCGACGCCCGCGACGCGCCGGCGCTAGGGCCAACGGGGTACGGTATGCACCCGTTCTTTACCCAATTGCGGTAGCCGGAATCGTCGTATGGGGCAGCGGGAGGGTTGGGTGAGGGCACGAAGGGGTAAGGAACCCATGGTTCCACGTACGTGCCGTCGGGCAACATGGTGCGGTTCCAGTTCGGGTTGTAGTGTAAAGTAATCGGGGGGGTCGGCGCGTCACGAATTTCGGGATCGACGCGGTCCTTGAGCGTTACCGGCACCACAACTTCCCCGCTTTTTAGGAGATGCTGATCCGCGGTGGGTATCCTGCTGTCATCAACGACACCATCCCCCCCGCCGCTCCAGCCGGTCCGAGGCGACCCTGCGCTCACGATGGCCTTGTCGGGCTCGGCCAGAGTCTCCGTCACCAGCATCTGTCGCACGGCCGTGCTTTCCTTTAAGAGATGTGCGGCCCATCCGGCTTCGTGGTCATTCTTCGTCAAAGGCCGGTCCCGGGGTACGGGCGGAAAGTCGGGTGTGGAGGAGATGGTGTCACCGCGCTCGACGTGCATTTCACTCGCCCGCGGCGGCGGGCTGGCGACGTCGCTCGTGGCAACGGGCTTGTCGATTGTCTCGAACACCATTGGCCCCGCGTTCGATGGCGGGATAAGGGCTTGGGAGGACAGCGGGACATCGGGGCGGTAGTGATGAGCGGCACGCGTCGAAGGGAACTCGACGGGCACGAAGTTGCGAGAGTCCAACCGCCCACCCGTGCATTTCGCCGTCCACTCGCAGGTCGCCCGCTTGGTGGCGCCGTGCCCAGGCGGCGCCGGCGGCGGACTGCTGACAGGGTTTGGGGTGGTAGACGGGCTAAAAAGTCCCGGAGTCGGGGATCCCTTGTGTAGCTGCGTGGCGGACTTACCCGTGGCGTTGCTGACAGCGGACCAGCCGGCGTAGACTTCGCCGTCGTGGCTGAAGAGCTCAAACGCGTCGGCTCGGGACGTCTCGTAGGAAGCCGTGGTGCGGTGAGACGACGTCGTGGTTGAGACGGGGTGACGTGGGACGTTAGGCGGGCACGAGGGGTTTGAGACGCGACCGTAGCCGGCAAGGGAGCGAGGGGGATGCGCGTTCATTGAACCCCCGCTCGAGGTCGCGGTACCGTTGCTGCAGGTGCGCCTGCTGCTGACACCAGCAAAGACCTCCCCATCGTGTACGAACACCTGCACGTCGTCCCTGGTGGTTCGCGCGTAGTACGAGGTCTGCTCCGACGCGTTAGCATCGCGTTGCATCGCCGGCTTGCCGTTTATGCCCTCAGACTGCATCACGTCGATCGTCGTAGCGGTGACGGGGTACCCTAGGAGGGTAGCGCAGGTGTCGGAGCGGTTCATGTGCTGCTCGGGATTGCGGTCGTACGTCGACGTCGCGCTTGCAGACGTTTCCCTCATGTAAGCGCTATAAGCGAAGTTCAACGCGTTCAGCTCGGCAGCAGAGCCGTTTTCGAGCGCGACCCCAAATTGCAGCAGGGGCACACGCGACCTTTGCGGCATCTGCGGTGGGCTGGCGATGGTACTCGAAGTGATGTGCTTGCCGTAAGAAATATCGGGGATTCCTATGTCTTTGGGTACGCGTCAGCCACGGCAGAATATCACGTAGAGACCAAGAGGAAACACACCTTCCGAGTTCGAGCTTTCGGTCGGTGTGGTTACGGACCCGCGGCCGCCCTCGAGGCCGCCGTCGCAGATGTCGTCCGCAAGCGCCGCCGAGGAGGCCACGACCGTTTGCGTCTGCTGATGATATTGCGGGGAATTTGGTGACGCCGGCGTGGGGCAGGCGACGGGCCCCATGGGAATGGGCTTGCTGTAAGGCTGCCCCCGAGTCTCTGAGTTCGCGGCACGCGGTGTCAGGCAAGGCGAGCTATCATGGACAGGCCCAAAAAACTAAACTTACCGTGCGAGTACGAGCTTTCCATGAACGTGCTAACGGAGGAGCGACCGCCCTCGAGGTCGTCGAGGTGGTCGCTGGGGCTGTTGTCGGACTCGCCGTCCCTGCTCTCCATCGTGAGCAAGGTGCCGGCCGTCGCCGTCGTCGTCGAGCCTGGGAGAGGAACGCGAATAACACGAAGAGGCGCGACGCTCCTGCGCGGCAATCGCTTACTTTGGCCTTGGGTGAAATGTGAAGATTTACGCGTTCGCCACCTGAGAAGGTGATTTACAACGATGACGCATCGTGATTCGTCTGCAAGCAGCGGGCTGCCCGGCTGCCCGCAGATCTACATGCACGTGGGACGGCAACGCTGGGGTCGACACCGCGCACCGACGCTACAATCAGCCTGCTGCAAGTGCAACTTCAAGTCGATGATTGAACATGAGGGTGCAAGGCCATTCAAGAACATGGAGTAGAAAAGCAAGATACATGGACATAGGGCGAAGAGCAATATATTAATACATACGCCTAGTCGGGCGCGACATCATCATTAAGTCCATCAAACAGCACCCCGACTTCCTCCATCGTACAAGATTCGCACGCCTCCGACAACCAAGATGCATTATATCCCCTTGTGTGATTTAAAGATCAACGCGCCTCAACTTGTCTACAGGTTCCCGCTCTTACTGCTTCCTCATCTTTCCCTAGACTTCTTCCTGACACAATCAGACGGCCCCAGGTCTCGACACGGCAGTTCAAAGGTCCAAAAGGAGTGGAAGAGGCTTTTGAGTGACAACGAGTAAAAGCCACCCTTAACTCTCCGCTAAGTGTTCGCTGTCACCACTGCAGCCTCCGTCCGAATCAGATATTTCAAAGATGCTCGACCAAAAGTTGTGAAGGTGTAATGTCCGTTCTCACCCTTACTGTTCCGTCTCCGGAGGATTCGCAGCGTTAATCCTGACGCCCGGCGGCACCGGTGACCGCGAATCACACCCTCCAACCTCAGAGGCACCACCACCATCGGGATCTGTCCAAACAACTCAAGGAGAGCAGGGAGGCAGCGATCCCCTTCGTCCGTCGCCCAAAGTGACTCCGACCCAGATGCAGCCGCCTTCCTCCAAGGCGAAATCAGAAAGGTCAGGTCAACGAGAGGAGTCGAGAAGCAGGAAACCTGATGGCCGTCCGACGCTGTCTCCACGGCACGGCAGCCATCACGTGGAGATCGTTCATTGCGTGGAAGCAGTCAACTTCCAAGTTGGAATCTCATTCGGCGACAATGCCACCCTTGCCGCCGCACACCGGCCGGGACTCCCCGCCGCCGCCGACGCTCACCCTCGGGACGCCCTACGACGTCCTCCTCTCGTCCCCCACCTCCTCCGCCAACCCGGTCTCGATGGCGGTCGAGGAGTACCGCTGGGGAGTCCTGGAGCGATTCTCGCGCATCACCCGCCTCGCCACCACCTTCCTCGACCACCCGCTGGCCGTCCCGCTGCTCCCTTATCTGCCCGCATCGCTCCATCCTTGGGCACGACGGGATGGCGGCGGGCCGACGGATTACGAGGGGCTGGAGTATGAACCCGCGAGGGTCTACCTGGCGCGGTGGGCGCATGACGTGCAGGTCGCCAGGAGTCGGGCCGCGGAGTCGGAGGTGATTGGGTCGAGTTACGGCGGAGGGGGCAGCGGATTCGAGGATGCGATGTCGAACCCGCCGTCGCCGTCATTTATGCTCAGCTCGTCAGCGACGTTGATGAGCTCGAGCCTCCTGGAGGCCGCTCGGCAGTATGCGGGGGGGCAGGGACAGGCCGCGGGGAGGCTGAGGATGCTGAAGGAGGAGGAGCGGATTGTGTGGGATGAGACCGTGGAGGCACTTACAGGGTTGGGCTCATTCGAGGTTTTGAGTGTGAGTTGCCTTCTCTTTTCTGCCGTTCGAGCTTGTTATGCATCTTCTATTCGCTTTTCGTTGTCGCCCGGAACGGTTGTGCTGATGGTCTTGTCTATTAGACCGACACAACACCGCCACCTCCAAAGGTCGATCGACTCAAACCTCTCTCCCGCGCCGAATGGGCTCTTTACTTCGATCACCACATTCCCTTCCCTCCGAAACCCCCATCGTCGTCGTACGCATCCGCCACCACATCTCCATACGTCGGCGGCTTTAATCCCGAGGCTGGTAGCATGATGGAGTCGATGATTCACATCTCGCTCGACGACGCCGCTCCACACGGGCGGGCTGGACGCATTCTGGTGCCCATTGAGGATATCCAGCGGAGGATCTTTCAGGGGGTTAGTTTTCATCTCTTGATTCAAGCTCCTAAAATTACTTAACACTGCTATGCTTCTCTTTACAGGGCCTTGACCCCGAAATCCGCTCCGAAGTCTGGCGCTATCTCTTCCACCTCTTCCCCTGGACGTCCACCCACGCCAACCGCGTCTCTATCAAAACCCGCAAATCGTAAGCCCTCCCATACCTTTGACCCCCAGTTAAACGTCTTGTCTTTAGCGAGGAGTACACCCGCCTTAAATCTCTCTGGCTCTCCACCGCCGCCCGTCTCGGCGACGTCGACCTCTCCATCGAACTCCCCGACCTCCCCCCTCCTACCTCCCCGTCCACCGATCGCGACGCCGAAATGTACCGCGACGCACGCACTCGCGTCGGGAAGGACGTCCACCGGACCGATCGGGGACACCCGTTCTACGCGAGCAGGGTCAACATGGACAAGCTGAGGGATATCCTGATCACGTATGCGTGCAGCTATGAGGGATCCGACGGGCTGGGGTTCGTGCAGGGGATGGCGGATCTGGCTAGCCCGGTGTTGATCGTGATGGAGGGGGACGAGAGCGATGCGTTCTGGTGTTTCGCGGATCTGATGGAGAAGATGGTACGCCTCTTTCCTTCTTTTCTTCCTCACACCTTATGAAATGCTGATTGTTTTTGGTGGGTGGATTCAGAAATCGAATTTCAGACACGACGGCCTCGGGATGCGCACGCGCCTCACGACGTTGTCAAAGCTTCTCCAGCTGACCGATCCGCACCTCCACGCCCACCTGGATCTCACTGGCTCCTCGAACCTCTTCTGCTGCTTCCGGTGGCACCTCGTCCTCTTCAAGCGTGAGTTCCCGCTCGACGACCTGCTGAGGCTTTGGGAGTGCCTGCAGTCGGGGTGGCCGGGGGATGGCTTTGAGCATTTCGTGTGCCTCGCGATTTTGGATGAGCATCGGGACGCGATCGTGAGGCACCTGTACACGTTTGACGAGGTGTTGAAGTACGTCAACGATCTGTCCGGAACGGTCCCCTTGGATCCGACGCTCGAGGCCGCCGAGTTGCTCTACACGAGATTCAGGGTTCGGGCGGCGTCTGTCGGGGCGCTAAGCGCGGCTGAGGGAGAGGAGGGGGTGCAGGAGGTGGTGACGGAGGGCGTGAGGAGGCGGAGG
>JADGJL010000727.1:0-14918 GCA_027600665.1 Irineochytrium annulatum
GAGTGGAGGGACGAAGCGGGGAGATAACAACAGAGATAGGAGGAATGGGTGGTGGGGAAGTGGCGTGAATAATGAAGCTATTGCATATCGTTATATTAGCATGTCCTTCCTGCCTGATTAATGTTGCCTAGATGATATGTACTTATCAAAATTACATGTGTTTACTACGTCTTCATTAATTTTCTGCTCCTTGTATTTTGGTTCGACCTGGATCGTTTACTTCAAACCCTATTTCGCATCTTACAAATATATTACGCTGTTGTGTATCATGGCAACTGCGGGTGTGTATCAATTTTGATGAACTTCCATCGCTGCCTTCCCCACAAATTGTTTTCAGAATTTTATTCAAAGCTTGCGGCGCACATGTCATCTATTTATAAGGGACAGTAGTAATCCACAAGGGAGATATATAGCAGCTTGCTGACTAGTACTGCGGAATTACGGCGAATTCCTGAGTGCACGGACGGTAGGTTGATCTCCAATTCGTGGAAAGTTTTTCTTCTCAGATCGTAGGGGTCAATGAGAGCTGAATTGCGGGATGAGTGTTCGTGTTTTAAGGTGGATGCGGACAAGGAGCCCGAAGGGCGATATTGTCTCTCACTCGTGCCGTGACCATGTGCAGACGCGTCGTCAGCGTTCACAAGGCCGGAGCGACTTCGGTCATGTGGAACGATGCCCTCTTTGCTTCCCTTGCCCTCCGGAGACCCCTTTCGCGAATAAACCCTCGCGATGGCCATCTCGAGAGAAGCCCTGAACAAAAAAGCAACAGAACATGGAGCGAAGTCGCAGAAGTAGGTGAAAAATGTATTCGGTTGACAAAAAAAAAAGAAAATGTTTGTTATGAGAAATGCATAGGCCAAAAAAGAATGAAAATGGCCTTATGGAAAACCAAGAAAAGATAAGAAACGAAAAACTGCAGTCAAGAGGCCGATTGGCGCACAGATACGAAAGAAATCGTCTTTAAAGAAAAAAAATTAGAATTATGATGCAAAAGGCTATAGTAGTGGTAGTACGATAGACAGAAAAGTCATAAGAGAAAAGCGGCGAATGCAAGCTCACCTTTACATTATTAACGAACAGAAAAACAAGAAAAATGCACAGCGAATTGCAAAACCTTCATGCCCCCCTCACAAGTGACCAAAAAGAAAAAAAAAGAACAAAGAAAAAGAACAAAAAAAAAAATCACTTTACGCTTAAGCCCACCGGCTCCGCCGCACCGCGGGGGCGGGGGCGCTCACCGTCAATGCGCTCGCACCAACAACATACTGATAAACGCTCAGCGTGCTCCCCGCCCCACAAATCCCGTTCCCATCCACCTTGCACGCCATGCTACACTTGCTTGCGGGAGCGTCGACAACCGTCGCATTCCTCCAGGTCGTGTCGCACCAGCACTCGGACCCGTATTCGAGGCCGCAGAACGTCATGGGTGGGGACGCGGCCCGGCCCTTGGCGAGGCAGGCGGCGGTCGTGTGGCCGGAGCCGTAGAGCTTGCTGAAGGTACGCGGGTTGCCCGGGTCGGAGTAGCAGCCTAGGTACGACCAGCCGGATGTTGGGGTGGCGATTGAGGACGTTGAGGTGGTGGTAGAGGTCGTCGAGGTGGAAATTGACGTGGCGTCCGAGGTCGTTGCAGTAGAGCTCGCGGTCAAACTCGTCGCGTCGGAGGAGGTCGCCGCCGCAGCGGACGTGGTGGAGGAACTGGTCGGCACCCCAATGGCGCCCGCCCGATACTGATAAGCGCTCAGCCGGTTCCCATTCCCACAAATTCCTGTCGCGCCGGGCGCATTGCACTTGGTGCTGCAGTCTGAGTCCGGCGCCTGCACGCTGGTTGTGTTTTTGAACTGGGTGTCGCACCAGCACTCGGACCCGTACTCGAGCCCGCAGAGCGACTGGCCGGCCGAGGCGCCCTTAGCGAGACACGCCGCAATCGTGTAGCCGGAGCCCCACCGCTGGCCGAACGGGTGCGGGTTGCCGCGGTCGTAGAGGCAGCCGATGGCCACCCAGTTGGAGGGGACAGAAACGGCGGTTGTTGTGGTGGTTGCTGCGGTCGTTGTAGTGGAGGTGGAAGTCGGCGCGGAAGTAGTGGAAGGCGGCGTAGCGGATGATATCGAGGATGTTGCAGGCGTTGTGGTGGTCGAGGTTACGGGTCCAATGATCGACTGCGCGATGTACAGCGTGAGCCTATTCCCGCTCCCGCAGATCTCGGCCTTGTTGCCGTTGCACGGATCATTGCACTGCGCGAGCGGCACGTCGACGCTCGTCGTGTTCAGGAAGCTGTTCCCGCACCAGCATTCGCCGCCATACTCCAGCCCAGCGTAGCTGTACGCCGAGCACGCCGACAGGCAGTCCTCGACCGTTCGCTTCGGGTTCTGCATCTGCTTCGAAAGCGTCCGGCCGGCCCCGTTAGCAGCGTCCAAGACGCACCCGTAGGAGACCCAGCCCGCCACCTGCGGGAAAGTCTGCCTCGCGACGAAGTTGATCTCGATTGCTCCGGTGCTGGCCGGGTCGTTCGTGTTAAGCTCCCATGGCGCCGTGAAGACCTGGGGCGGCGAGCCGACGACGTAAGGGTTCACGGTCGGGCTGGTGAACGTCACGGGGACAGTGACGGTTTGACCGGGAGCGATAAGCTCCTGCTCGAAGATCGCGTTGTAAAGGGCCTGAATAGCGCCGGCGTAGGGCGGCTTGCACTTAGTGATGAGGAGGTTGGACTTGCCGACATTCGAGACAAGGACATTGAGGGTCACGTTCTCGCCCATTGGTTTAGAGCCGAAGTCGACGTTCAGAGAGGAGGTGTAGGTGCCGTCGAGCTGTTGGGTATCGAGCTTCAGGGCGGGCGGACCCGCGGCGGACCCCGTGAGAAGGAGAGAGGCGGAGCCTCCATTGGAGGTGAAGGCGACGTTGTCGCTGTAGACGCCGTCGGCGGTCGGGGTAAACTTAACGGAGAGCGTTAAAGTGCTGCCGGAGGGGAGGGTGTAGGGCAACTTCGGGGCATTCAAGACGGAGAAGGGGCCGGTATTAGCGGGGTAGTCGATGCTGGACACGACAAGGTCCTGGGACCCATCGTTGAGGACGATAGCGGTTGCCGTGTTCGAGGTCAAGCCAGTGACGACACCACCAAAATCAATCGAGTTGGGCTGAAGGACGAGGTTGGCGCCGTTCGCGAGGGCCGCGCCGTGAAGGGATGCGAGGGCGTAAAGCGAGATGCCGTTCGCGGTGACGGTAAGGTTCAAGACGGCGTTGTAGGATCCCGGCGCGGTCGGGTTGAACGTGAGGGAGATGGGGAAGGGAGCCTTCGCCTGGAGCTGAATGGGGAAGTTGATGGGGGTAGTGAGGGTCCACGAAGGGTCGGAGATTTTGACGCCAGTGACCGTGACGGCATTGGCGCCAACAACGAAGTTGACGGGCTGGACGGACGTGTTAAAGCCAACGACAACCTTGCCGAAGTCGACGGACTGGGCCGTTAGCGGGGTTGTGAGGGGAGAGCCGTACTTAATCATTCGCCCGTCCGACGTAACGATGTAGACGCTGCCCTGGCTGAAGGCCGGGCGGGTGAACTTGTTGAACGCATAAATCCCGGCAACGGAAGCCTAATGCACAAGTTAGTACAATGAAAAAGGCAAAGGCGACGGCTACGTAACCCACCGAAAAAAGCGGTGCCAGGTCCCCATTCTGCGGCACGGCCTTAAACGCGTAAATCGACGAGCTGTAATCCATATACCACACAATGGCCGACCCGGGTGCCCCGTTCATCGACGTGACAATCGGCGAACCCGAAAACTGCCTCGCATTGTTCTTGGCCTGGCCCGCGAATGAGAATCCGACCGTATCCCCGCTGGACGAGAACCGGTACGCCTGAAGCGGGCTCCCGGCGGGTATGGCATACATGAACCCGCCGTCCTCGACTCCCGGGTACATCGCCACAGATCCGAACATAGAGCCCGGCAGCGTGACCGTCGCGAGGACGCCGTCCCCGCCCTGTGCGCCTTGAGCGAATCCGCCGAGATTGTTGGCGTCCATCACGTACACCAAGCCCGTCTTGCCAACGGAGGCGCAGAGCTTCGGATGCGAGGGCGTACTGAAGACCGTGCCCTGCGGGAAGAGCGTCACACCGCCCGACCCAAAGTCCCTATCCCCGCCGTTCAGCTGCTGATAGTTGTACGGCATGAAGAAGTCCTGCGCATGCATCTTCCCCGACGCGTCTATGCCAAAGTTGATGGTTGACTGCCCGAGCTGCCCCGGTGGCGAGTTGCCGGCCGTAGCGACCTTGGTGGGTGAGTCGTCCCCGTTGCCCGTGACGACGAAGAGTCGGTTCGAGGAATCCGAGGCCACGCCGCCACCAGACATCCAGATCCCGGACCCGCCGTTGTTGATGTTGGTCGTGGCGCCGCTATTGGTCACAACAGCCGAAATAAGGGTTCCTGTGCTTGCCTCAAAGGACATGACCCATCCCGTGAAGTTGAACAGGTCGCTATTTTTTTTGCGAATGAGTACTGCACTGCGAATGCGGCGAATCCAAAAACAATCTCACCAGTGCGAACCAAACGCAGCATACACGACCCCGTTCTGGAACATGACGGCGGGCCGCTGCAAGACAATCCCGCCCTGGAATACGCGCCGCTTGTCGTTGTCCGCCACAATACCCTCCAGATCCACCGGGTACCCATTCATCTCCTGCAAACCATCCACACGCACGCCATGGAAGTGATACCGCCCATTCAGCGGCGCCCCACCGGGAAACATCCCTGGACCCGTCCCCGCCGCGTAAGTCTTTGAGAAAAAGTACGCGACACCGGTTGCGGGGTCAATTGCGGGCGTGCCGATGACGCCGACATTCGCATTGTTGATGTCCCCGCAGTTGACGTCCGTGCCGACGTTAAAGGGCACGTCCACGTTGGCGGCGTTGAGGACGGCGCCAGTGCCGGCGTCGAGGGTGTAGATATTGTTGTTGGTGGTGGCGACGAAGACGGCCTGCTTGCCGGTGGAGGGGAGGGTGTAGACGAGGGGTGAGGCGTAGCAATGGCCGGGCGCGCTGTAGTGATAAGCTAAATAACGCTATTCACGGAGATAATTGAACTCTACTACTTACACCCCGTTGATGGTTGGGAGGGATGCCTGATACAGCTGCCCGAAGGCGTTGGAGCCGACGATGTTCGGGTCCAGGTTGGCATTGGGCCTGCGAGTCGGAGAGCAGAGTAAGCTCCATAGCCACATCATCACGCCCCATCACGAGATCGGGTCGTCGCGTCCACGTCGTCGCCAGGTCCACGACGTCGTCATACTCAAAGAGAGCACTCACACATATCCATGCCGCAAGTTTCCTCCGGTTGCCGTCAAGAAGTCGTCCGCCACGACCGACCGTGGGGCCAAGACGGTGGTCAGGGCCGCCGCGATAGCGAAGGCTCCCGCGGCCATCCTCCGCCTCTCGGGTGTAGCTGCTGCTCTAAACATGGTCGGTGGACGCTCTATGTTCTATGGAGGGCCGTCTAGGGAGCAGGCCAGAGCTCTGGTGGACTGAGATCGATTGCGGTGTACACGCTGGACTTGTCAGTTTAGTAGCTGAGACGGAGTTGCTCGATGTGGAAGAAATTTTTGCATGGCACGGAGGTCCAGGAGTCACGACGTTTCTTGCAAGCTTATCAGAACGTCACGATGTCGCGTGGGCGCACTGGTGGCCCCACTGACGCCACATACCTCTTACGCGACGATAACCAGTGCAACAAATAATTTGAGCAGTGCTACGCCGCTCGTGATTCGCTGTAATTTAGGGCAGCTTCTATTTAAAACTCTAAATTTTGAACACATCAGATTTCTGTTCGACTTGTGGTGGTTGCAAGAAGATGGAAAGCAAGTAACATACGAGCGAGAAAGGGGAAGGTTCGCAGATGATTATAATAGACAAAGGTCCCTAATTACGCCTTAAATTGAAGCAAATACTTCAACCTGACCCTATTCGCATCGTAAACAATGTACTGCAACATAGCCGTCAGTGGGTACATCGCGGCAAAGCAAACAACATACCTCGTTGTAGTTCAAGTACCCGGAAATTTCTCCCGCCGACTGAAGCGCGCCGCAAGGGACCCCACATCCGTCCGGCCCAAGCACGAGCCCCGAACGGTCCGGCCTCATTCTCCCAACCCCCTTCGTCGAGCTCGTACCCCTCAGCGGCTCCTCCATGTACCAGCTAGTCTCCAGGCACGAAGACTCGCCGAGGGCGACCTCGCACAGGAACATGAACCGATCGCTCCCCGAGCTCCAGCCGCAGTACGGCAGCGACTTGCTAAATGAATCGGCCGTATATATTCCCTTGCCGAACATCAAGCCCGTGCTAGGGGCCTCGGGCGGGGCGATTTTCAGGCCGCGCGCCAGGATACCGGCGACGTTGAGCAGCCGCGTGCCGTGCCAGAGGAGCAGATTGCTGGGCCGCAGGCCCTCGTTGTCCTCAACGATGGTCTTTCCGGCGCCGACAAAGTCCTTAAACGTTTCGACCTCCTCCAAACGAGTAACGGCAAAGATATTCACAATTTCAGGTGTCTGCGTCGCCGTCCGCGTTACGTATCGTTCGATCAGGTTGTACTCTGGCGTATGCTTCGGGATAACGCTGATTTTGGCGCCGAGATTTTGGTATATGGCGTCAATCCTTGCTCGGCCATCTGAATAACGACATTTAGAATATTTCGCTATGGAATCGAATCCTACTTAGGTCAAGGAGGTCCTCATGAATGTAATTCATTGACTCGTTGATGTCAGACCTGAGAGTTGCAAAATGTAAGTGGTCATTTTCAAAGACCGTTTATACTGACATTACATCCAACATGTCCCTTCTATCCTTAATCGCGTCCGTTGTATTTATCATCGGAGGCGTCGACGATCCGTAATCATGAGGTATCAGCTCGTAGAAGTGGTTCGTGAGTTCATCTTCAGCGGTTAAGCATTAGCGCAGATCTGTCTTCGTTACCAATCAAGCCGTCAAGTTCCTTGCGCTCATCTTCGCACTCTTTAACCTTTTGACCCCTGTACGAGTTAATAAATGTCAAGCGAGTGACGTGCTCGGCAAGTGTGGATAGAATTGTATAGCCCTCGTGTATCTGCGTGTGACTAAATTGGCCGACCGGAAGTCGCTTTAAGTCAAGATTCAGCCCTGACAGGTCGCGGCCCATCAGCTCTTTGTCAGTGGCCTTCTCCAATAGCTCCTGAATTGGCTTCGCAAGAGCTGATTTCGCTTTAATGGCCGGTCTGCGAAGGGTTAGAAGTAGTTTGACAACAAGCACGCACTTCTCTTTCGTGGGGTAATATCTCAGTTGAAACGAGTATTTCTTGGTATCCCGCTTGAACTCATATCGCTCGGACCAACTGTTCCGAGTTTTTTCTTTAAACTTCGCTATGAACGCGGCCTTTGCGGTACTCAAATCTGGTCGAACACGGGTTAGCGCTGGGTGAAAGGAAAAAGAAAAATAGCGCGCCATGAAGGAAACACAAATATCTTATACCATAGAATTCTTCTCTCTTGTCGCCTTGCCTGCGAAAAAGAACCTGTAAAGATTTTGTATGGGTGATAGGCACATTACCCGTAATACATCTCGCCCATCCTTCCCCATCTGCGTTAAAGGCTGCGTCAGAGGAGACAATTACAGTCAAGTGACAAGCAATGGGTAATAGGGACCTTGTGTACACCACATACGGGGCGACTGACGTAATGCTGCGGATAAAGTTGATCCGCTCCGTCAGTGAGTTCCGCTCCTTCGAATTTTGATTCAAGACATCCGGGTTTTCAAGGAGTTGGATGACGTAGAACTTATTATGTCCGTGCGACCCATGCTTTATTTCAACGAGCATGAGAAAAGCGTCGTAAATGTCGTTCCTCTTTTGTTCTTCATCAAATTCGACCAGGACGCGATACGCCGAGTTCCCAAAACGGGGGTCGACGGGAATATCAAGATCCGTCGCATGTTTGCGCTGACGTTCCGCCTCTGCATTCGCAAGCTTCTTCCGCGCTTCCTTCATTCGCTTCTCGAGATCCCTCTTCTCCTGAAGCGCCTTCGCCATCCCTTCCATTGACACGCCGTTTGCAAGCCTTTGATAATTCGAGCGAAGCTCAACCCCTTTCTTAACGAGTGCATCAAAAGCGGCATGTTTGCCCGCCTGCACGCTTTTGTTAACTCAGATCAAGTGATTCTTTACTTACGGGAATGGTGCGCTTGACGTCCTGAAGCACTGACTCGAACCCCTCACCGCAAAACGCAACCCAGCTCACCACTGAACGCCCCTCTTTATCGGCGGATAGCGGGTCTGCACCTGCGTCCAACAAGGGCTTTAATTTCCCATATGATGGCATGATAACCCCGATGCTCTCCTCGACCAATACCACGTAGTAAAGCGGCGTTTTCCCTTCTGCGTCCCTAAGGTCGACGAGCTTCTTGACCGCGTCCGCGCCAACGAGACCTTTCAACCAAGCGAGCGCCCACGCCGATCTTCGTTGGAACCCGAAAATTGCAAGATGATGTAGCGGAGTCCGCTTGGAGATCGTGTCCCCAACAGCCATGAGGTCGACAATTCGTGATCGGTCTTCATGTGACAACAACGACGTAAGCTTGGATCTTAGCCCCGTGTTTCCGCCTATAATGGCGGCATGGAGCACATTGATGCCGCCTACGGTTCCAAACCCCTGTTTCGTTAATTCATCGTCCCATTGCACGCCTTCAGAAAGTTCGCTCAGCATTCCGACCGCGCTGAAAGTCTTTTCCTCCTTGGCAGCATCAAGAACTAGATCCATCAATGTTTCTTCTATAGGCGTTGTCTTGGACCGATCTACTGGAAGCTCATCATCGTCGGCCAGCGGCTTTCTGCGATAGCAATAAAGCAGTAGATGCAGCAATTGAGAGTAGATTTTGTAGTGGCCGCCGCCGTTTGAATTCCCGTTTAGTCCGTTCGCTTTTCCAATCCCAAAAACTGCCCGCTCTTTAATTAATCTGATTGCGATACTTGAGGCATTTTCCGTAATAGCATCCTACGACCGTAAACGTTAGAAGAGGGAGTGCCGGTCTACAGATTACCTTAAAAGCCCGAGCGGTATCCAAAGTAGGATCTGCAAGCATGATCTCCACGATGTTTTGAAACTTCTCCTTCCGCTTTAAACAGAACCGGAAAGCCGACATCTTAGCCGTGGGATCGTCTGTCAAGCACTTCTTGGACGTAGAAGAGGACGAGGAGGAGGAGGAGGCGGAGGATGACGATGACGGTGAGGCTGAGGCTGTTGGCTGGACGCTGCAGTTAACATCAGCGCCTTTCCGCAGCAGGGCGTACGCCGTCGCAAAATTAGAGGCCATGAGAGCGTAGCTCAAAGGCGTGTTTCCCGCCTTCGTTTGGACGTTGATGTCGTCAAGCTTCAACAACTCCTCAACGCTCTTCCCAGCTTGTGGTAGAGAGCAAGCAAGATGTAGAGGCAACGCGCCGTCGTTGTCCGGTGCTCGGAGAGGTATGACACTTGAATCACTTAATCCTTTTCGTATGGCGGCCACCTGTTTCAGAAGATACCACGGCTCGATTTCCCCTGCATGGAGATAGAGGAGGTGAACGACTGTGCGTCCTTCCGAATTTGCGGCTGATTATTGATGTTAGGCACAAATGTTGAATAGTTACTCACTACCTTTGAAGTTCACACTGGCGCACGAGGCGAAGGCGTTTAGGGCCTCCTCTCTCTTTTTGCCTGACAGCAACATCGGGACATAGTGCAAGGGACATGAGCCGACATATTCCGCAGTATGCCCTTTCACCGGCCCCTTCGGCGTATTCACGTTTTCCCCACGTTTCACCATCACGTCCAGCAAAAGCTCAAGCATTTCAACCTGCCCTGCGCGTACGCACAAATGCAAGATTGTCTCGCCTGACTCCTTATCCAAACACTCTTCACTTGACCAGTAGTCTCTCTTGCTAAGGTTTACCGGGTAAGTTGCTGAATAGTTCAGATGGCTCGAGTAGGCCTCGAAAAGAGCCTTCGCATACACATATTTGTCATGAAGAATAGCCTCTTGAAATGGCGTCTTATGCGTGGTCGGGTGCGGGCGATCGATAAGACACGGTTCCTTTTTAGTCATATACTTCAGTAGGGTTGCAAGTAGCGGAACGGCCGCTTCCCCTTCGGATTTCAGCAGCACCTCCAGCGCTGTGTGTTTCTTTGCGTCCAGTATGTTAACGTCAACGCCGTTCGATAGCAGGTACTCTAGCATTTTAGCGGTCGCGGTGTCCACATTGCTTAAATACTGATGCAAAACGCCTCCAAATTGGACCTCCGATGCACTCATGACGTGAATGCCACCGACGTAGTCGTAAATCTGCACTGCTTAGCGGCCGGAAGTGCGTAACGAAAAAATACCTTGTTAAAAGCAGCTATTACTTCATCCTCCGTTAAGAACTGCATCTTCTTCATCTCGCAGTACTGGTGCTTAGGGCCACCTTCGCCAATAGCCACCCCCTTCGAGTCCTTTCCAGCTTTGCCGAGAATGCAGTGCGTGCTTCCGGTCGCTTCGACGCGAAATTCTCCTCCACAAAATTCAACCATCCTCTTCAGCGCCGATGCTCTGGATTCGAAAACGCCCGTCGTAGTGATTTTGGAGCCCACGTATGGGAGGAAGACGTCCCCCTCCGCCTCCCCGTCCACCTCCATACGATCCGGTTTCTTTTCAACTGCGTCATTAAGAGTCGCGTTCAGGTCAACCCCGTGCTCGACGCACAACCGAACGCATTCAAAATGGTTGTTAAGAACGGCCTTAATAAATATCGCGGAGCCGTCGTCCGATCGCGAGTTTACGCTGATGTTCCTGGCAAGAAGGTACCGCACCACCCGCACGAACCCATTCGAAAGGGCTTCCGCCATCATCTTCGCGCCTGCGACGTCGTCGGGTACGTACGCCGGAACGTGGCGCGGTCGGAAGCGCGCCGGAGACATAGGGTCCGCGTTGTTGACGGGCTCCATGAGGGTGCGGAGAATCGGGACCGAGTTGGCCTGCACGGCGGCCAGAGCAAGGTCATCCATGAAGTCCACTGTGGAGAACGGGTCCGCATGGTGATCCTCTAACTTGAAATCCTCAACGTCGAGATTGTCATGTTTGCCGGTCGGCTCTGGTACGGTGGCGAGCACGGCGAGGAACATCGGGAAGTCCTTATTGGCAACGGCCTCCGTTATCGGGCCCTCTAATGCGCCTTCGCTCTTCAGGTGCTCGCTCTCCTCATTTGCAATGAAAAAGAAGTCGACATTGCGAAGCTTAAAATTATTCGTCAGCAAGATTTAAAAGAACACGGAAGCAACTCACGTCGATGACAGAGCTAAAAAACTCTGCTGAGGTCTCGTAGGCTACAAGGGGAGCCACCCTAGCCAACTTGGCACTTAACAAACATGTGGCGTTCTTTATGCAGTGTGATTGCACCGCCGCCACTATCGCATTTTGCAGCTCGTCGTTGATCATTCTTTCAGGGAGCACGCCTTCAATCTTCGTTAGCAAAAGCTCGAGGACCGGCGAAGCCCCATTTGAAGCGACGTGGATGCCCTGCATTTCAGTTGCCTTCTCGTCGGCCAAATTCCAAGCTTTCCCGCCCATAGCTGCATAATAGAAGAGAGGCCGGTCGTTAGTGTCTGTTAACGTCAGATCTCCGCCCATCGAAACGAGATGCTTGAATATCTCAAGGTTCCCCCTCAAGGCCGCGCAATGCATCGGCGTCAAGTAGATGCCTAGCGAGCCCGCGTTGATCGTCTCCGCATTCAACTCCTCCGTGACCTCGTCAACAGAGTTAGCCGTTAAGCACTGCCAGTGAAGTTTCGTGAACGGGCCGTCGTTGGGAAGGTGATCCGAGGCCTGGTCGCGACCGAGCATATCTGTCCTCGCACGCACAAGGGCCGGTACGGATGAAGCGCCATTGGGGCGCTTTTCAGATGTCTTCATCTCGATCATTTGCTTGATAGCTAACACGAAGTTCGAAGGCTCGTAATATGACAAGCTCGCTATAGCAAAAGTCTGGAGCTCTTTAATCGTCGGTGGATTTAATTTAAGCAGATGTTGGAAGAATTTCGGGGTCAATGTCGACGTCGCGTCCGCCAGCCATTCAACCCGCTTTCCGGCGCGGGCGGAGACCACGGCGTTCAAAAGCTCGGCATCTGAACGATTGATTGCGATGCTTGACGCAGTCGTCAAGAACTCAACCGTCACGTCCTTAAATTCTGCAGAAGTAAAACTTAGAAAAAATGATGATCTCAAAACCATAACACTTATAAAATCGCCGCTCACCTGTGAAAGCAGCGAGTTTTTGAAAAGTAGTGACGTCCCCACGATGACAGCATTGCTCCAGCATTCGCTTATGAGATTCTGCACTACATTTGTAGACTTCTGGTTCCTCTTCCCAACCATCGAGAAATTTCTGCAGCGCAATCCGCCTCTCTCGGAGTTCTTTCTTGCTCGTCTCCTTCTCCTTCTGCTCCGTTTTCCACTCCTCCAACATTTCAGTTGGAACCATCGACGCCTCGACCCATTTCAGCCTAGCGACCTTCGACGCGCGTTGACCCCTCCCGGCGCGCCCGTCGACTTCAATCTTCACGTTATACTCGATGTCGCCGGAGTCCTTGACGCGCTGCTTGAGCACTTCCACGATAGACATGCCGTTTTCTTCGAAGGCGTCTATCAAGTCCCGGTCGACGTCCTCCTCCTTGACCCATTTGCCGTCAATCATGTACTCCGTCTTCCCCCGCAACGTCTTGCAGTCCGTGATCGCGCCAGCGTCGCTCCCCGCGGACTTCCCCGGCGCCGCTCGACCGGATGCACCGCTCTCCCCCTTCGTAGCCTTCGATGCCACCCTCCGAGACGACCGCCTCCCTGCGGTGGCCTCCTCCGTCACCTTCTCGTCCTCGTCTTCACCGTCCACAACCATGTCGTTATCTTCACTTTCATCTTCCACTTTGGCAGCCTTACGCGGCGTTGCTTCGGCCTCATCCTTGGTCGATGGCCTGCCACGCTTTCTGGCGCTCTTCGCCGGGGCCGGCGTTCCGTCAGCGTCATCGTCAGCGGCCGCCGCCTTCGCCTTCCCGCGAGACGAGGTTGCCGCGGCTTTCGATTTCGCCGTGGACGCCGGGGTCCTTCCCTTCGCTGCAGACGCCGCGGCCTTGCCCTTCGCCGGCGTCTTCCTCGTTGATTTCCGCGTAGTGGCCTTCGTCTCCTCCTCGTTCTCCTCCTCGTCCTTCTCCTCCCCGCCGTCATCGTCATCCAGCACCACCATGACGTCGTCATCCTCCTCGGGTTCCGCCTTTTTCTTCGCGGCCGACTTCGCTGCGCGCTTCGGGGGCATGATCGTGATGTCCTAGAGGTCTGGTCAAACGGTGAATTAGCGTGAGAAAATCGGCATAAGCCCAAGAGTGTTGATCATAGGCGAGTCAACGTTCGGGATTGCTCAGCGAGCGCGATCGCCGTCGCGCAGTCCTGTGTCCTGTGTCGGGCGTCGTACCTGAAGCTGCAGTGCAATCCAAGGCTTGAATACAACGTTGTGGTCAAAGCCGTCCAGAGATCAGTAAATTGTGGTTAGTCATCATGCCGCGAGTCGGTACGGCAGCTTCCTTCATTGGTCGTTCTTCTGCTCTGCTCCCAAGGTTTCTCTGATGGCTTCTGACCGGCACGGCTTTCTCTTCCAGCCGTCGTGCTCTTCGACAACTTCGCGTCGCTCGATGTCTTCGGCCCACTCCAAATCCTCACGCATCGCCTGGCGAAGCCGGAGTTCTCGATCCTGAACGTGTCGAGGGATGGGAAACCTGTCCTGTGCTCGACGACGCAGCACGTCACCGTGCACTGCTCGTTCGCGGCAGTCCTTGAGGGCAAGGAGAAGGTCGACACCTTGTTCGTGCCCGGCGGGATGGGTACGAGATCTCTTTGTGATGACACAGAATTTTTGGACTCCTTGAAGGCGATGAGCGAGAAGGTTCAGGAAGTGTGGTCCGTTTGGTGGGTGTTCGCGAGTACTTGTCTCTTCGCTCTTCCAAGCTAACCAAAGATTGCGTAGCACCGGCTCCGCGTTACTGGCTAAAGCTGGCCTCCTCGACGGCATCAAAGCGACGGCGAATAAAGCATCATACGTTTGGAACACGTCCCAGGGCCCCAAAGTCCAATGGGTCCACAAAGCGCGATGGGTGCATGACAAGAAGGGCGGGAAGGAGTACTGGACGTCTTCGGGTGTCGCGGCGGGCATGGACATGGCGCACGCTATCGCCACTGCCAGGCTCGGCGCGGCCACGGCCAAGACCATCGTGGATCAGATCGAGTACGAGCCCCATACGGACTCGTCCTGGGACCCGTTCTCGGAGACCTTCAAGCTGGCCGAGCAGCCAAGCCCTGGGAAGCGCGCGCGTGAGCCTTCACCGGCCAAGTCGCCGACGAAGGGTGAGAACGGGAAGCCGGCTCAGCGACCGCGGGAGACTTGAACGCGACTTGGTGTTAGTTTGGTTTGTCACAATCGCCCACACCAGCCATGAACGTGGATGTCACTTAGGTCGTGTGAAGATCCAGGGTGCATCGGCGAGTGTGGCGGTGGAGTATGGTGCCCTGGTACCATTAAAAGACTGTATTGTAACGGCAAGGAGAAGGCGCACTTGCAGATTTTGTGGCAATTGGAAGATCGAGGAGACACTTGACGACCAGCCTTGACCGTCGATCGCCATCAGTGATGTTCCCGTTGCGGATCAAGGCCGCCGACGCCGTCGTCAGCACCATCACGGCGTCCCTCCCGGCAATGCAAACGGCCGTCCAAACCGCCGCGGCGGCGATGTCGACAGGGCCCGCCAACACTTCAGACACCGCCACTTTCATCTGCGAGGTGCTTGTCGACCTCCAGATCTTCTACTCTCTTCGTCGTTAAATGTTGGCAGCTGGGATCCGCGCTTCGCCGGGCAGGGG
>JADGJL010000728.1:0-14907 GCA_027600665.1 Irineochytrium annulatum
ATTGGGGGCAGGGGACCGGGGAGCAGGAGGGCGAGCGTGGCTGTTAGGGAGGAGCAGTGGGAGATGACGCCGGAGCTGGCTTAGAGAGGGAATTTTTCTAGGGTTGGGCGGCGCACGGAACAATTCGCGTCAAGTGTCATGTTTCTTTTTTGTTATTTGGATTTGCATTTCGTGTCCCCCTTTTTCTTCCTTTTGGTGGGTTTGACTTCGCTGTTTATTGGATTATTTTTCACGACTTTTATTGACGTTTTAATGCACTCCCTTTTTTTTTTTTTTTATCATCCGGTACTTTTATCTTTGGAATATTAATGCACGTCTATTTATTTGAGATGGAGACGGTATAATCGGTAGTTTAGAGGGACGGATTAACCACTTGATAATGCTTCACTGACTTTTCACTCTTGTTTGTTTCTGGCAAGCTTTGTAAGCCTCCCTTTAACTCCTTGCACACTTCTTATTATCACATCCCCACAGCATGCCTTTCCCATCGTTGTTTGGTCTTCAATGGTACTTTGATGATTTGTTGATCTGGGCCCTTGCTGCTCTATCTTGTCAGTCAGTACATAATGCGCACTTCGTAATTCCTGTTCCTCCTTCCTGTTCTCCTCCGTAATCAACGGACTTTCTTCTTTCCTTTAGGTTCCATTTCACTGCTCCCCAACGGCTTGGACATTTCCCCTCGTCTTGCCTTTTCGACTATTTATGTGGCCGGGCTTTATCAACCTTGTCGGCATCTCTGCCCTAGTCCGACACTGCTTTCTTCGTTATAATTTGTCTCTTGAGATGGTGTACATTGGTTTTCTTGTTGTCGTTTAGTGGTTTGTTGGTTTAGATGGAAGGAGATGGACTCTGTGCCAGTTGTTACCGATCCTAATTCGCCGTCGCCTGCTTCCTTCTCCCGTTATTATTACTCATTATTTTCCTTCCTGCTCCCTTTGTTCGTTTGCTGGGACTCTTCTTATTTATTACTGAAATCTGGATGTCTCGGTTTCCAACTGCTTTAGCAGTTAGTTCCTTTCCAGCCACTTCTTCCTATTAAGTTAGTCTAACCCGCTTCACGACCAATCCCCCGCGTGTCTCCCTCGCAGATTGCTCTCGCCCTTCCGCGCCGTTGGTTGATTGCCTCCTCCTCTTTAGAACTCTTGTCTTTATCTTTCAATGAAAATCCTTGTAGTATGTTCCTTTTTAATTACGCCCCCGCTCCCGACTTATCCACCTATCAACAACCGATCCTACCAATGTATTTAAGTGCACGCTAAGAAAACCCTAAATTATTCTTAACTAATGGGAAAGTATAACACCACTGGTGGGTTAAACTTTTTACCCTGAGCTCTTGGGATATTCGATTTTTGTACTTAAGCTCTGCGACTCCATTTAATTAGAAGGAAGGGTATTTCATGTTAGGCGGCGATATGGGCTTACGACAGTGGCAAGACTCCTTTATCAAACGATATTTCTTATTTTCCCTCTCAAAGTGCAAAAAAATGTTCTTTACTTTGTTGTGTGGACCGCATGCCAGTATGAGTACAGATGAGAGGATACAGATAATGTGAGGAGGTGCTACAGTGAAATGTGAAAGAATGTGAGGAAGGTTAACGGTTACTACGGAACGGTGTCAACTGAAGTACTAATTAACAAGACGTGAGAGGTGGTAGAGATGCTCCGTATTGAAAGAGCAAATCACACAATCACAAAGTCCTCTTCATCATCATTATCGGCAGCGACAACTAGCCGGTTCTCGCTCTCGAGGATCACGGCGTCCTCGTCCTCCTCTTCCGCGTCCTCGGGCTGATCCCAGGCCATCAGGACGTCGACGTCAATGTCGTCGTCCTCCGGCGGAGGGTATGTGGGTCTCGCCCGTACCTCCCGGACCTCCTCCCTTGCTGGTGGAATGGTCGGGCCGTCCGTAGCGTCCTCCTCTTCGTCTTCCTCCTCAACGCCCTCGTGCTCTTCTTGTACCTCCTCGTCTTCCTCCCCTCCTTCTTCCGCCAGCCCACCGTCATCCTCAACCTCAACCTTCTGGTCCGGTGCCCTTGTCATCATGGGCCCACACCACCCGCCCGGCACATTCGGCAGCGCGAAATCGTCGCGCGTCGCATCCCCATCATCGACCACATCGTCGACCTTCATGTCTTCTTGGTCTTCGTCATCATCCTCATCCTCATCATCTGAGCTGTCGGAATCCTCATACGTATCCTCGTCCTCCCGCTTTTCGGCCAACGAGGACGACCGCGCCGAGTCCGACTTGGCCGCGTATGCTTCCTCCGGCTCCTCTGGCGCCTCGATGTCACCTTCACCTGTCGACCATTTGTTAAAACTGGCGGTGTGGCTAAGCAACATCGTTGGATGAGAAGAATACTCACCACACACCCAAAGCCTCAGGCCCGCAACCTTCTTGCCCTCCCACCAGCCAACGCCTCCAGTCTCGATATCCCCCCGCTCTTCTCTTGCAACACGTCTTGGGGGCGCAACACCACCCACTTGCAGGAACAGGTCCAGCGTCGTCGATATCGGGACAGTCCAGCGAAACATATCGGTGCCGCTGTCACCGGTGGCTGGCGGGCTCGTCGGGCCGGGAATGTATGTGCATCGTGTCTGCTGCTGCGCGTCCCTGTCAGCAAAGGGCCGGCAAGGGGCTCAGGCACAAGGGTTCTCACCTTCTGGTGCGGCGACGAGGGCATGGCCGGGCACGGCGTCGTGGTCGTCGGGTGATGGCGCCTGGCGCTGCGGCGGCGGGACTTGTCGGTCGTCGACATCTGCTAAGGGAGGGTATCGGGGTGCGGTCGAGTGTGAAGCTGCAGTCGACGGTCGGGGGTCGGGGTGGCACTCGGTGAGTCGGTGACAGCGGGTACCTCGGCAGGGCAGCGTGACGCGGCGGCGTGCAGCCCAGGTGTTGCGGGTCGTTACGTAGCTCCACGTCCAGCGATTAGTCGCTGAGGGGCACGGGTGAAGTTGCCTCTAAAACGCGATGCGATCACGAGAACCCACTCGGGACTCTCCCTGGCAGGCTGACCTCGGCGCAGGCGAGATGGGCGATGACGCCACGGCAGCTGCGGTTGGCGAGCTTGGATTGGATGGGGCGCGCCGGGATCGACAGGCAATGTGGAGATCGCGGTGCGTAGATCCGCTCCGTCGCCTCGTCGCGGCCTGGGCGGCCGAGAAGCTCTTTTCGTAGCGCTCTGCCGCCGGTCGCAGCGCCGTCGGTTCGCGAGCGAATGTTCCTTGGTGATTATTTGTTGTTAGTATCTCTTTCACCTGACTAGCCATGCCGTGCAGGCCGCGATTAGGCACGTCGCGACCGACGACCTGACAGGGTGGAAGTACAACAACGCGGATGTGCTTCTATCCGTTATTCTTTCGCAATGACCGTGTTAATTTTAGCAGACATAATGTAAATAAATAAAATGAATCATAAACTGCACGCGAATCGTTCTTCATCAACGCCCATTTTGATGAATTTGCACATTACTTCCGCTTCTTCTTCTTGGTGAATGCCTCCAATTGCTCGCTTAAAAAACTCCTGCCCTTTCTCTTTTTCTTCTCCGCCGGCAACCCCACCGCTGCGGCAACATCGTCCGCCAGATCCTTCCACCCAAACTCCTTCACCAACGACCTATCCAATGGGTCACCTTGTTCATCTCTCGGAATTATTGGCCCATGCAAAGGGCACCGCTTCAGATCCCGCCTAGGGCAGAGCTTGCCGTTCCTCAGCCGCGCTCCGCACGCCGGGATGGCCTCACCGCCACCAGGGTCCTCCGCTGTTGCCGGCTCCTTCCCTTTCGCCTTCTTGCTGGGGCGCACGTCCACCTCCTCGAACTCCTCGTCGTCGAACTCGTCATCATCCGCCTCCGCCCGCGCGTGCGAGAGCTTGATGATGGTGTCAGCCCGCGATATGGCGGCTTCGTTGAACGTCTTAAGCTCCGTGATCCTCCTCAGGTTTTGCGTTTGAACGCGAGCATCCTTGTAATACGGCTTAAAATCGCATTCCAAGAACCGAAGCTTCGCTTACCGGCACATCGGCTCTGCTCGCAGACCTCACCCACTTCACCAGCGCTGGACGATACTTGGAGACGGCGAGCTTAAGGCACTCGCGCAGAGCATCATAGATGACCTTATTGTCGGCGTTTTCATTTATGATCCCAGCGCCGTCGCCTGTCAGCAGAAGGCTAACCGTCACCTCATGCCCAGCCTTTACAGAACGTAAAAGATCCCAGTCACCCGAGTCGACAGGAGCCCGCTCCCTCGAATCCTCGAATCCGGGAATGAGCATTTCGAAACAGCTTTGCTGGTAAGTATCAGCATGTTGCAAAGCACGCAGTGGAACCCACCATCCTCTGCAAATTCTCAAGGATGTCCCCACTCGTGTCGTCCATATCTTTCATGTCGGCTAAGTAGATGCGCGTGATCAGAGCGTTTTTCTTATTCTAGCAATGACAGTGTTATGTGCAGGAAGAACAACAACCAATCACCTCCGCGGGATCCGGCTTATCATCGACATCAAATATCTTCAAGTGTTTGTTCATGTAATGATACCCCACGTCAAGCTAAGAGTAACTTTTAGACCCGCGTTATAATCTGACAACCTGAAGCCATAGCAATGCAGCAGACCTGTTTGTACATGAACCCGTACTTCCCTTGCCACCGACCAAAGAGCGCGAGCGCCAGCTCCCTGCACTTGGCGGCATAGTGCTCGGGTTTCGGTAGCTTCCCATCCATGATCCCGGCCGCCCTGCATGCGAACTGCTGGAAGTCGTCGAGCAGCAGCATCCGGAAGCTGTGCGAGAGCTCGAACAGCTCGCCGACGACCTGGAGGGCGAAGAAGCGGGAGACAGAGTTGGTGGCGTTGAGGTACTTGAAGAGGCAGGACCAGGCGATGCGTTCGTTGGCGGAATCACTCTTGCAAAGGGCCTTGAGCTCGATGATGGCGTCGCGAGTCTTTTGGGCGCTCAGGACTGAGCCGCACCGCAGTGGATTGATTTAAAACAGGCGAACCTCGGGGCGCACGCCGCCGTCCTCGACAAGACCCTTAATTAAAGCTTCCATCCCATCCCATGATCCTTCCTGTCAGGTGGCCGATGCTGTTGGCACTGAGGCTTGTGGCGTGCGGCGTTGGAGGAGATCAGCGGCTTGTCATTTTCGGTAGAGGTAGAGCAATGCATCGATCATGGCATCCGCCCCCATCCCCGCCAGAGGATTTCATCCGCAGACGGCGGCCTAACGCGACGTGAATTTCGACGTCTCACGACGCTGTTTCTCGAGCCACCGCTCTGACGGTCGAGATCGCGCTGGGAAAGATGGAATTTTGCGGTTGGGTGGCATGCGGAGAGACTTAAGCTTGCGAAAGCGGGTTGGGAGGACGGTTATAAGCCGGCTGACGCCGACAGCGGCCTTGGTGGAGCTGCTGCCGGGTGACGACAGGATAATGGGGACCGCGTACCTGACCGTGAGGTTCAAGCGTCTGGTGGTGCACACCTGGTGGCCTGCTCGTCTACCGCTTCAGTCTCAGAGTCAGGTAGCGGTTCTATTATGTTGCTCCTCACTACGCGTGGAGGTGCCGGAGGCCGGGTTGAAGGACGAGGAGGCGTCGATGGGGCGGCCGGGAGCCGCGCCTTTTTAGGACCCGCCCTTAATGCTCCACTTATATCGCTCGCTATCGTCCCGTTCAACTCAATAGGTGTTGTCCTCGTTCATAGGTGTATAGAAGGGGCTATAGCGTGCCTGGAACTCTGCGAGCCTACGAAGATTGTAAAAAACCGAGATTCTCGATCAGCTTTCAATGGATGCTGCCCCTACCGGACGCCGAATGTGAAGTGGTGGACAGGTTGAGGGCGCTAGGTGCTAGGTGATTATATTCTGCCAACGATGAGGAAGCCGCCGGATTTGGCTCTACAATGGAAGTACTAGAAGAGCTGTACAAAGCGGAAGCAGGGGACTGACGATGGCGTCTACAAGAATAGTATAGGGGATGTATGTCTTTGTTTGCAGGAGAAATTTGTGGGCGAAAACCTCATTGATTTGAATGCATGCAGGTAGAGACATGAAGTAAAGGCAAGGAACGGCGAGCCGGAAGTCTAGCCTGACTTAAAGTTGAAGGAAATATTTGGCCGTGATGGCTGCTGCAGTTTGGGTTTGTTACCACAGATGACGACCGAGAACGAATGAACATCCTTTGTATGTTCTGATAAAATGCGACAGAAAGTAAAATCAAAAATACATCTGCATGCGCAACTTCGTGGTTATTAAATTATAGCCATGGGTGCAATACGATTAAATCCCTTGCTCCCGTGCAGTCCCCCACAAAAGAAGTCTGCAAACAATTCTGACGCGAATAAAGTTTATTTATTCAGCCTAGAGACGGCGGTGTAAACTAATAGTTGGGAGATAGGTACATAAGGAATATAAGGAGAACACTGCACGTAACTTAACTATCTGAAAATACAGGAGGGGTAGAAGTTTGAAGTTGCCAAGGAAAGGGTAGGAGAACGAAGTATACAACCGCTGCTCTAATATTTTCAACACAATCACGGGGAACATATTTCTCCCCTCGCCTGCACGGGCATGCAATCTCTCACAAGTTCAACACCCCGATCCCGAGGCCCATCGCAACGCCAACCATCCCCCTCGCCTTAACTTCCGCCTCCGCCGCCTCCAGCACCACCGGCGCGGCCCCCTCGAGCTCCAGCATCCTCAGCGACTTCCCTTTAGCCAAAAGCGTCCTCAGCGCCGCCTCGGACCTGATCCCGCCACACGGCGACAGCACGAGCGCGTCCAGGACCTGGCAGTGTCTAGCGAGCGCCCTCAGCGTCCGATCCGAGCTTGGCCACCCGCGTACCTCGAGGCCGCGTAACGACCGCCCACGACGCTCCAAAAACTCCAGCAACGCCATCTCGAGCTCCGGGTGCGGGAGCAGCGTCTCTTGCCCTTCCGTACTATCAGTGGCGGCGGCGGCGGTGATGGAGACGTTCCTGAGACTCTGGCCGTTCACGAGCGCGCGGACGCAGCCAGCGGAGTCAGGTGAGTCGGAGGGGGAGCAGGAAGAGAGCGCGAGGTCCTCGAGGACGGGGCAACCGATCAGGACGGCCGAGATCGAACTCGGGGAGACCGGGGAGCGTGTGCGAGTCGGGGTGCGAAGGGACTTGAGCTTGGGCAGGCGGGAAGCGATGACGGTCAGGAGGTGGTCGACGCCGACCGGGGTTGTGGTCGAGCTACCGGGGGACGGCGGCGCGTCGGAGCAGGGTGAGGCGTCGATCGGGTGGCCGACGAGGTTAAGGGATTCAAGGGATGGGCAGCGCTCGATAATGGCGATTAGATCCGATGTCTGGAGCGCGGGTTGGGAGTCGGCCGTGGCGTCGTGGGCGGCGAGATCGTCTTCCGCCCTGATCTCGAGCTTCTTAAGTGTTGCGCAGCCGACACGCTCCGCAACGAAGTGGAACACGGTCGACGCGATGGCGTTCGAGTCAATGCTGAGAGACTCGCACCTAGCCAGAACGGCCGCGAGCGCGGCGAGGTTTTCCGAGGGCCCGCGACGCTTTAAGTGGGACTCAACGACGCCGTAGGACGACGACGATACCGAGTCGTCCAGCTCGAGCGACGATTGAGAGACGTCCACCACCGACGCCGCTGCCGTCTCGGCAGCCTTCGCCGTCCCCGAACCGCCGTGGAGAGTGTGTACGGCCAGATGCGCGAGCCTGTTCGAGCTGGCGCCGTTTCCGAGGATAATGTCGAGAGCATCGAGGTCCAGTGGCTGCGAGGACGCGAGAAGGACGGTCTCCAGGTTGGGCGCAAAGCGGATGACGGCGCCGAGCAGGTCGTCCGAAGCCGAGGCGTCGAGTGCACGGAGATCGACGCGGCGGATGGCGGCTGCTTGGGCGCGGGAGCGGACGGCTGCCGTGATGAATCGCTCAACGGAGGGTACGTTGGAGAGCTCCGGGTCGGCCCAGTTAAAGCCGCGCAGCCGGTCAGCCAGGGTCTGAGGGGCGTTGCCGTTGTGGTGCCCGTGTTCCAAGATCGGGCTCGTGGGCGAAAGGATTGCCGAGTTACGCGGCGAGGCGGCGGCGTTGAGGAGCGTGTGCTCGCTCTCGGAGATGGAGTAGTCCATCGAGACACGGGATCTCCGAGCGACGACTGACGGCGGTGTCTGCTCGCGGGCAGTCGCCAGGCCCGCAGCGGCGACGCCGGCGGCGGCAGATGCGGCACCCATGGCTGCCAAGGCGGCGTTATAGTGGGCAGTAGGTGACATGGGCGAACTCGGGTAGGATCCAAGGAAGTCCGCGTCGAGATCCTGCTTCGGCAGTGCCGACGAACTTCTGCCATGCATCTTTAGCCACAGCTCCATGGCGGCAATGCATGCCTCAACCTGCTGACGCCTGGGACCCGGACCCGCCGGCTTCGTGTCAGTCGATTCCGGCTTCGTCGGGTCCTCAGGCGGCGCGTCCAACAACGCCGGCGGAGGTGTGGAAAGCCTGTCGCCCGCCAGTTCGAGCGCCAGGGTCTCCTTCAGCAGCGCCATGGCGAATCGAAGAACGGGGCGAACCTATGAGGTACCAATTTTGTTTAGATTATCTTCAGCAAAGGAGGGAAAGTCATCTCGTCCTCTTCTCAATCTTCCCAACTGCAACGGCCAAAGGAAACTTACGGTATCCATGACAATTAAATCAATACTTGGATGAACAGAACTTCGTCTTCGGGAGGTGTTGAGAGGGGCCGGGAGTGGGACGTCGATTGGCATGAATGGGGAAGGCGCCTTTCAAACTTGACAGGCCGCCCAATGCCCGGTGGCAGACGAACTGCGGGACGATGGACCTGGCGTCGACGTCGGATCCAGTCCTCGGGTCCTCGGCGTCGGGCGCGCGGGTCGGCAGCTCTCGAGGCGGGCGAAGGAGGCGATGGGCCGCGTCGCGGTGCAACGTGAGTCAAAGACGACAGCCCTTATATTAATATTAATCGACCTTCATTTCAAGAACCTTCCATACCAGTATCGCGTAATGTTATCCTCCAAACATTTCTTCTACGATTTGTACTGTTCCCTATAAGGACATAGACTTTTCTCTTCATTTTTTAAGTTACAGTTTCTTGACAGGATGGGACCTTGTCGGATAATGACACTCTTCAAACGCACGCAACTCTAGCCTAAAGAATTTATCAACTTGTAATTCACAATATATTGACAAAGCACAGATGATCGCCAAACGTTGTTCACCAGGCGTATTTTTTTTTCAACTCGTTCGTGAGTTCCGCGTTGGCAATACCCTTCCACGTGACGGACTTGGGCCTTCGCGTTTTTGGTCTCGGCGGCTTCGTTGTGAGGGCCGCGCGCGAGTTGGCGCCACCTGTCGTGATTGCCCACCCTCCGGGCTTTACGGGCGTGGCGGGCCTCGCCGGTGACGCGGTCTGATGATGGTGGTGGTGATGGTGATGGAAATGGTGACCTCCGCCACCGCGGTGACCGTCCGGGCTAGGCGGCGAGGGGCTGGCAGTTTTGCTCTCGATAAAGGTGCCATCGCTCGCGCCACTAGGGCTCTCAAAGTTCCGCAGTCGGGTGTCGGGGAAATGCGTGTCGCCGTGGCCGCCGTCAGCGTAGCTATGGTTCTGGTGCGGCAGGATGACAACGGGTCCAACCGGGAAGTGGCTTCCGGGGAACTCGTGGAGCGGGACTTGCAGCGGGGTTGTGCTGCGAGATGTCGGGGTTGGAGTGGGCCGGCCCGCCGGTCCGTTGTTGGCCTGCGTTGGTGTTTGGGGGCGAGAGTTGATCAGGGCCGCCGTGGCCCACTTCATCGCTCGGGCTTGGCCATGTGACATTGCGCTTGACGGCCGAACCGGGTTGGAGGATGGGACATGGATGGATTCCAAAGCACGCGACGCCGTGGTGGGATCATAGAGCTTCGCTGGCGGTTGCATTTGGCTAACGTACGTGCCCATGGCCTCCCGTATCGTTTCAACTAAAAAACGTTTATCAGTCAAAACCCGCCGCCTTAATAATAAGACCGTACCATTTCTCATCCGGATGTAGCGATACTCGTTATTCTTCTGCTCAAGGAGTGATATGCGCAAGTTATTGCTGTTTATCAGGTCCCGGTAAACAGCATCTAATTGGCCGGGGTCTGTGAAGTATAGGAAGTAAGCAACGAGTTGCACGGCACTCAAGGCGGAAAGGAACCGTACCGGGTTCCTGGACAAGCTGTCCCAAGCTGGCGTCAGGGTATCTCATCATGGTATCCACCATTCCCTCCAAGTCCTTGACGCGATACTCATTGTTTTTCAAACCCCTCTGCGCGTCCCGCAAGCCGTTCTCCAGCTTCCCGTTCTCCTCCCTCGTCACGACGACCTCGTGGTGAAGATCCCCCATCCTAACCTTCGCCTTCTCGAGCGCCAGGTTGGCCTCGCGCGCCGTGACTTCCAGTCGGCCGCGCTCGGCCTCGCACGCGAGATACTTTCCCATTATGCTGTCGCGATCCAAAAGGGCCTCATCTCGCTCGGCGATCAATTGACGCTCGACGTCCGCTAAGGCGTCACGGTCAGCTTCACAGGTCGCCAACGTGGACTCTAGGGTGTCGCAGAGGGCGGTGAGGCGAGCTTGCTCAGCCTCGGCGGACTGGATAGAGGCAGCTTTTTCTTCGGCTGAAAAAGTTAATGTCAGAAGACGAACTTCAACAGCAGGAGTGACAAACCCTCTTTCTTTATCTCCTCGCTCGTTTTCCTTAGCTCCTCTGCAGCGGCTAATGCCTTCGCGGCATCCGTGCGCGCGGTATTTAGATCACCCTCCAGCTTCGAAATGTACTCCATGAGGGAGTTGATCGTGGCCGTATCATTCTCCGCCTTTGACTTGAAGTCCGACTCCATCGTCGTTAATTGGATCTTGTGCTTGGCTTTAATCTCGGAGATTTCACCCTCTTGCATGATCATTCTAGTATCGAACTATCACAATGTTAAAAAACTAACCGGAGGGACGCAAGGCCGCGGAAAAGTTCAATTCACCTTCTTTTGCAGCTCGAGCAACTTCTGCCGTGCCTCCCACACCTCATTGCTAACGCTCATGCTCGCTCGTCTGTCGTCATGCTTCTCTATTTTTCCCACCTTGTCTGCCTTCTCCGTAGTCTCCAATTTTCCCGTCTTACTTTCGACTTTTACGGGCTTCTGCGGCGTCTCCGGCAACTTCGGCTTTTCAGTGCTTTCGATCTTCTCCTGTTTCTGTTGCACAGGTTGCGCTTTTGCTACCTTCATCCCGGTTTGTGTCCCAACGGCCTTCGATGTCGGTACCGGCTATAACAGTTCGTTTATGTGAGTACATCCAAAATCAATATAAAATTACCTCATCTTCCCCAGCAGAAGCGTCGCGGGTCTCACGCACCACCTTCGAGAGCTCCGCGCTTTCGACACGAGGTCTCTCCACACTCGCGGCCCGTGGCCTCTCAACTTCAATCACCTTTTCGACCTTGTCTACCCTTTCCACGACCTTCTCGACGACTATTTCGACGACTTTTTCGACGACTTTTTCGACAACCTTCTCTACCACCCTCTCCACAACACGCTCCGGTTTAGTAACCTCCACCGATTTTACAGGGGCCACCGCCGGCGTCAGCACCACTTTCTCCGCCTCTACCTCATCCACCCTCCCATCTCCGACGCCGATATCCCGAAAAGTCGGCACGGCGGCGGTCGCTGCGGCTACGGCCGGCATGCCCTTCGAACCCGCAACTGTACCCCGCCGGTCCTTCTTAGGGGGCAGGGACGGCCTCCTTGCGCCACCCTTCCCGCCCCGCTTGAGCGGCCCAAGCTCTTCCACCTTCTCCTCCGGCTCCGGCTCGGGCGACGGCGGCCGCCGTTGGGGCCACTCCATGCATTTCGTCATATGGTCGATGGCCGCCTCCCAGATGCCCGGCATCGTCGCCACAGGATTCCTCCCGGCAACCCCCGACGCGTTAACCTTCCCGTCCTCCAATACCTGAACCGGTGGCGACGGCGGCGCAGGGTCCGTCATCGTCTCCCGATCGACGTCCGCCACCGGACACCGCCTCCACGTCCGCGGGTCCACGACGCATGTCTGCCTTACGACTATCTCGACGCGATCGCAGCCTGCCGAGGCACCGACAGCCTCGCCCCTGCCGACCTGCGCGAGGACCTCTCGCAGGATGGAGCACTCCTCCTCGAGGCTCTCGAATTCCTCGATAAACCTTTCGAACGCACGTTCCCTGGCGCGGAAGAGGTCGAAGACGTCCAGCTGGGACGTCACCCAGTGCCGGACGGCCTCGACGAGGGGCTCAGCGTCGGGATAGGACTCTAGTGGAGGGACGGGGAAGACATGGGTTCGGAGAGAGAGGGCGAAGCGTTGGGTGAGGGACTGGATGCTCTGATGGCGCGATTCGATGGTTTCCATACTGATAGAGCACTAAGTTTGGCGTTCGGACAAGTTAGTGGAAGTGGAGACCACGATCGATCAAAAGTATGGGTGCACGCTCACCGATTTCAGGTACATCAAAATTGCACCGACATGGTCGCTGAAAAAGGTTCCGAGGTTGCAATGGAAGACCCGTGGTTCAAAGCCTGCCTTGTGGCCATCTAGCAGTGACTGTATTAACATAAAAATTACCGTGGCAGCAGCACTGTACCCATCATGGCCAGGAAGCCATCTAAGAGATTCCGCACGTTAAATTGTAGGAACTCGATCCCGCTCATCCTCATGCTCCTCATCACCTCGCTCGTCCTCGGCAGCTCGATCCGCCTGTTCTCCCTTTCCACAATCTTCCACGCCTCACCCGTCGAAGTCCCCTCGCTCAGCTCCCCACTCTCAAACTCCCTCTTGACCACCACCCGCGGCTGCCTGCCGTCGTCCCACACGCACACGGTCCTCTTGAACCCGGCGCCGACGCTGTCGGAGAGCTCCTTCCGCCTCCGCCGCGACTCCGCGATGGCCGCCTTGGCGAACTCTGGCGTCGTCGGGTCTGCAACCGGATCATCGCATAGGGTGACGTCCACGACGCGTTCCGGCGGCCGGGAGGAGGGGCGGCGGGATGGCGGCGGCGGCGGTTGGGTGGCCTTCTGCTTCTGTGATCTGCTGTCTGCTCGAGGATCCCTCCTGGATGCCGAGGCGGGCTTCGAACCGGCGACGAAGCCAACGGCGTGCGACTGGCGGCTGGCGGGCTGCGAGCGGAGCATTGGTTCCGGGCGCCTCGAGTTGCACCTCAGGTGAGGAGGTGATTTACGCGATGATCCCGGGACCCCGCCGGTCACCCGACGACAGCGATTAGCGTGCCGTGGCCCTGCTTGACATCGGCACGGGCCGATTAGATTTGCAGCACAGACTACAGCGAATGAAGAACATGGTCCACACTGTCGGACTGGCGCGTCCGAATTCCTCATTCTGAACTTCTTACTTATTTCATTATTCCAGCTGGCATTTGCTAAGTACCCCAACTCTGATTCATGCCCTTTGCAGCCCCATTTTTAATACTGACAAATGAGTCGAACTTCCTTGACCGACGCACATCATCGTGAACGTTGCCGGGTACCTGCCACCCGCGACCGTACGAGAACGTCCTCGAAGCACTTATTTTCGGAAGGAGACCGTGGAGGAATAAGTAAAAAAATATTTTTATTGAAGCCCTCGTTTCCCATAACCTGAAATGAGTTCAGATGACGAAGAACGGCCGTGAATTTATGAGGAATGAAAGAACTCTGAACAGCCTTTATTGTATCCTGTACTGCATCATTGCATCATAAGCTTTGACCCCTCCCCATATCCCTTTTACCCCATCTCCGACACCATCCCCCTTCTTCAATAATAACTCCCTCCATAGTACCCACCACCTGCGTACGCATAATAACCCCCGTGGTGATGATAACCTTGGTCATAGTATCCCCCGTAATACCCCCCCGCGCCATTCTCATACGGAAGGGTCGCATCCTTCGCCGCCGCCGGGGCTGATGACGATGATGAGCTGGTTGATGAGACGTCGACGGGTGGGTCGGTGGATGGCGTTGGAGGTGAGTGAGTGGGATCCGCGCACACGGGGGCTTTGTCGTTACCCATCCTCCCCGCCTCCTCCTTATACCCCCTCCCAAACATCTCCCAAGCGTCCTCGAGCATCTCTCGATTCACCTCCACGTACATCACCTATCGACCATAACCATCATCAATAAAACAACCCGCGTCGACGCGTTCGAGAGAACTCACCCTGTCATTCTTGCACGCATCAAAGATACTCCTCTCGACGTCCTGGGATGGAGTTAGGACTTCGGCCGACAGGTGCGGGGGGACGTGCGTGCGGGCGACGTTCATCCAGGCTTGCATGGCGGTCCACCTGTCGTGTTCTGATACGGGGGACGGGTGGTGGTGGTGGTGGGTGGTCGGATAACAGTGTGTAATCGAGAGTGGCGCATGCCAGTGCCCCCCCGTTGGAGGGGCGGGGGCGGGTTGTCTGTCCATCCCATCCTCTCGCCTCTCCATCCCTTCCTCTCTCTTATCCACCCCCTCTTCACTCCTTTCCATCCCGTCCTCTCTCCCTTCTATTCCCTCCTCCATTCTATCCATCCCCTCCTCCTTCTTATCCATCCCACCCTCTCTCCTATCCATCCCATCTTCCTTACCCATCTCTTCTGATTCATCATCCACCACCTTCTTGATCGTAATCCCCTTCATCCACGCATGCTTCTTCGTAGTCTTCACCCCAACCACGACTGGCCCATCCTTCTTGACCCTCTTCTTCCCCTGCTTCTTGGCGGATCCGATGACCCCCTTCCCACCTCGTCCTTTAATGACGCCACCTGCCCCCATCATCGGAAACACCCACCCGCTTCCCGCAGACGTAGGCGTTATGGGCGCTGGGGACCGCGACGCATCGCCGTCGTTAGCTCCCGCCGCCGGTGCCAGCATCGTCGTCGTCGTCGTCGGCCCCCCTTCCGCGCCCCCTC